>VZRS01001984.1:0-15234 GCA_013398055.1 Ifrita kowaldi
GCTTTCCCTGGGCCTGTCTGATACCAGCTTGTCAGAGAGTCACTCTGCTGCCTTCCCTTTTTTCCCATCAAGTAAATGAACTTTGCGATTTGCTCGGGAGCTGGCAGGAGGAGGAGGAACATCCAGCTCTCATGACAAAGTTAACACGAGTTCGGTGTAACGGAGCAGCATTTCAGCTCCCACAGCAGCCCTGAGCCCTGTCAAGGATGAAATTGCATCGACCCCAAGTGTCTCTGCAGCTGCCCTGAGGTGTCCCTGAGGATGGGAGGGATCTCTCAATGAAGACACATGGAGATCACACCTGGCTGCGAGGGGGCTGAGAGGTTTCGTCTCCCAGCTCCCAGAGAGGTTTGGCTTCTCTTATTTCTGCTGTTGGTCCAACCCCTCAATTGCCAGCATGGGAAACAGGAGCAGAAATTGCTTTTTCAGGCTTCACTTCAAAGGAGGCCTGAGCAAAATGGCTGAGCCGGGCCCTGAATATCAGTTTTGTTCCTGAAAGACGAGTGGGTGAGAGCAGGAGGGCAAACCCCAAATGCTCCCACGCCATTCACAGCAGCTCCAGAGGCTGAAGTTCAGCGTGAAGAACCCCCTGTGATGTTGCCAGAGAGAAAAGAGGCGCTGGCTTCCTTGCTGGTGTGGAAATGAGCCACACAAGCCAGATCACGAGATAAGAGCCTGGCAGGAAACCCCAGCCCGGCCCGAGAGGTTCAGGAGACTTTTAAGGCAGAAGTTGGTTTAAACGTTTCCATTTTGTGTAGAAAGAAGGAAGCACTGAGCTGTGAGCAGGCAGAGACCTCCAGGCCTTTCCCTGGGCACGGAGAGCCGGGCCAGCACCAGGACCATCTCCAGCAGCCGGGTGTGGCACCGGAATGTGGCACCCGCTGAGCTCCTGCAGGGAATGCACACCCAAGGGGATGAACCCTCTGCAGAGGGGCCTTTGGGGAAGGAGGCAGAGGAGGGTGGACACTCCTTGCTCAGCTGCTCCCACTGCAGATCCCCCCCTCAGCTCCAGCAGAAACTGAAAACTTCTTGTTTCAGACAGACAAGTACCCAGTTCCCTTTCCCTCTGCGGTGTCACAGCGGGAGACAGGCACGTTTAAAATAGGAGATTTCACTTCCAGGTGCTCAATCCACTGCCAATTCCCAGCCCCTTCCCAGCCCTTTCTCCCTTATCTCCTACCCCTGGAACTTCTGCAGCAGTCCCCTCATCTTGTTGCTGCCTCTGCATAAAAGGAGCTTCGCATTTCTTGGTGGAAAAAATTTGGATCCCCAGGAACTGAACAGCTGGAGCTGGGCCAGGGCAGGCTCAGGCTGGAGATGAGGGAAAGGTTCTTCCCCCAGAGGGTGCTGGGCACTGCCCAGGCTCCCCAGGGAATGGGCACGGCCCCGAGGCTGCCAGAGCTCCAGGAGCGTTTGGGCAGCGCTGCCAGGGATGCCCAGGGTGGGGTTTGGGGTGCCTGGGCAGGGCCTGGAGTGGGACTTGAGGATCCCTGTGGGTCCCTCCCAGCTCAGGACATTCTGTAATTCTATGATACGCTGAAATAATGCAGGGCTGAGGGAAATGCAGCCATTAAACCAAGGCAGACAAACTGGGGTGTCTCGAAGGCAGAATGTGGCCCCCACACAGCCCCCACTCCCTGGGGGTAACCCTGCTGCAGCTGCACGGGGGTTAAACTGCTCGCAGAGGTCCTGCTGTGCCTTTCTGCTCCTGAAATATTTGCAGCTTGACTGATCTCCGAGTGGTTTATCCTCGTGCACGGGGCCCTGGGGTGAGGCTGCTCCTCCTCTGCTTCACAGNGGACAGGGACAGGGTGTTCTGGCTGTGCCCTGGGACAGGGACAGGGAGCTCTGGCTGGGGTCACAGGGGGCACAGGACAGGGTGTCCTCGCTGGGGTCAGTGGGGACAGGGACAGGGACAGGGTGTCCTCGCTGGGGTCACAGGGGTCACAGGGGACACAGGGACAGGGTGCCCTGGCTGGGGTCACAGGGGACACAGGGACAGGGTGTTCTGGGTGCTGGGGGGCTCTGACACGAGCAGGGCCCACCCAGCACAAAGAGCACCGCACACGAACGCTGCGCTGCCAGAGCTCCACCTTTTCTCTCTCGAATTTCCAAGTGGCTCTTGTGGCAGGCGGGGATGAAGTGAGGAGTGCTGTTAGTTCCTGTCTGCTTTCCTTTCACAACATTTCAGCTTTTCCTGTTGCCTCCTTGGTTTTTGCTGCTCTGGGAGGAGCAGCTCGGGCTCTGTGGGACCCCTGGCTCAGCCCCAGCCTGGTGAGAGCTCAGTGAATCCCACTCTGGGCTCACCTGAGCCGTGTCCAGAGGTGAGGACAGGACCTGGGAGGGCTCCAGAGGTGAATTTCTGCTCTGTGAGTCACAGAGCTGCCAAAGAGAGGAACTGGAGTGCGGCTGAGGCCAGACAAGGTGCAGACGCTGCTTCCCAAGGCTCCAATCAAGGGCCAGCAGGAAATGAATCCTGAGCCTGCACAGCAGCAAATTCCAGCCCTGATCCTGAATCTCCATCAAGCACCTCGAGGCCTGTTCCTGGCTGGAGGAGCTGGCGGGCAGGACAAACTCCTCAGTGCTGGCTTTGAAAGTCACCCTCAGGTCACCTCCCAGCACCCAGCGGAGCTTTGCTGATCACCAACCCCATCCTCTCCTCCTTCCCTGTTCATTCCAGAACGCCCAGGATTTATCCCAGCTGTCTCTGAAGAGATCAGCAGCGGGGCAGAGCTGATTCACGGGAGGACAGGACATCGCCACAGAGCCTCAGAGCTCTCTGATGGCTCTGCTCTCACCCAGCCTGGCTGGGATTCATCCCTGGGACCTGCAGCAGGAATTTATCCTGATCCAGGCCCCCAGCACTGATGGAGCAAATCAGCCGAGGTGTAAATGCCCTTTTCCCTTTCCTTCCCCTGCCCAGCTGCAGCTGCACCATCAGAAAGGGAGAGAAGAGGCAGGGGAAAAAAAATGTTTGATATTATCCTCTTCTAGAAGTGAGACAAGACTTATCCAAAAATGACCCTGTTTTCCAAGGGTGAAAGGGATGGTACAGCTCCTGCTGCTCCAGGGAACAGGGGGGACCTTGGAATGCCCTTCCCATGCCACAGGTGCCGTTCCCATGGGATTTCTGCAGCCTGCAGGTCCCCCCACTGCCCCTCTCCTGGGCAAGGAGTGGTGAGAGCCCCGTTCTCACCCCGAGGGCCCCAAACCCTGACTGTGCACACGCAGAGCTGCAGGAGGACCATGGAACGTCCTTCCCATGGGATATCTGCAGGCTGCAGGTCCCCAGCTCCCCCTGTCCTGTCCAAGGAACGAGTGAGAGCCGCGTTCTCACCCTGCAGGCCCCAAACCCTGACTGTGCACACGCAGAGCTGCAGGAGGACCATGGAACGTCCTTCCCATGGGATATCTGCAGGCTGCAGGTCCCCAGCTCCCCCTGTCCTGTCCAAGGAACGAGTGAGAGCCGCGTTCTCACCCTGCAGGCCCCAAACCCTGACTGTGCACACCCAGGGATTATTTTAATAATCCAGCCATGCAAGAAACCACATCCTCAGGAGGGCTGAACGCACCTAAAGCTCCTCGGTGCAGCCAGGAGCGTGGGAGAGAGGAGCCTCCAGGCGCTCCTGCGCTGCCATCCCTGCCCGGAGCGGCTTCTCCGGCTGCCTGGGGGCTGGACACGGCCGTGATCCCCATGGAACCCAGAAGGGACACAGAGGAGGCAGCTCTGCCCATCACCCTCTGCTCATCCAGCTCCCAAATCCCTCCAGGGACCCATTCCCACATTCCCACTGCCAGCGCTGCCCATTCCCACCCTGCAGGTTGGGGATACGCTCGGGGCAGGGCTGCTGCACTGAGCAGGAAAACAGGAAGCACAGCGACTTTCCCTGAGCTCCAATTGGCAGAGCCGGGGAAAAAATCCTCCAAAACCCCTCCCAGTGCAGCGAATTCCGCTTCTCCCTTTTCCCCCACCACCTTCTTTTGTTCATCCCTCTTCACTCACTGGGTTTTCCTTTTGGGAACAGAGAACATGGCAGTGTCAGGGAACCCTGTGAACCACAACAACTGCGCTTCCTGGAGAGGGTCCCCTTCTGTTTTCCTGTCTCCCTGTCCCGGTCCCCCCTTCCAGAGCCAGAACTCACCATGTGGAAGATCCCCAGGGCCACTGTCGCTGTCTTGATGTTGAGGCAGCAGCATTTGGGGGGCTCAGGGGGGCTTTGGGGGGTCATTTTCGGGTCCCTCCGAGCGCTGCTGAGTTAATGAGGTCGAATTCGCAGCCGCCCCACAGAAAGCGAAGCGAGAGCCGCTCCGCTTCCTTCCTGCTCTCTGAATGTGTGAAGTCATCTACAAAGTCACATGAGGCCTTCGGGTTTCTCAATCATAAGGAAAGCAAAACTGGGGGGCTTTTTGAGCACGTCCAGCTGGGAGATCGGAGCCCCAAACGCTGCTCAGGTGTCGGGCACGGGGTCTGTCAGGAGAGGAGGGTTGGGAGCAGGACGTGGCTTTGTCCTGCAAAAATCCTCGGGAACAAAAGCAGGAGGTCGGGAATTTCACCTCGAACTCACCCTGCTGTTTTTGCAGCGAAGCATCCAAGTTCCTCCCTTTGAACCTCGCCAGCCAAGGCACCATTCCCTGGAACTGCTCCTGGGAGCTGATGCTGGAGCAGCCCTGGGCTCTGGGAGGATGGCAAAGATCTCGTGCTGGCTGAGGGATCAGCAGCTCTGGTCCCAGCTCCTGGGGATGGGATTTGTGTCAGCAGCTCCTGGGAAAGGAAACCAGCAGGATCAGAGCCTGGTGGCTTTGTCACTGCAGGACATCGTGGCGTCCCCCCTGCTTGTGCTCACCCAAATGTGCTCTTTGGCAGACATTCATTACCATTCTCGTTAAAAACCCCATTTTTAACTCTCTTTCCCTCTTTCCCCACCCCATGGGGCAGAAATTCCGTCTTTAGACCGCTGTGGAGCAGATTGTTCTGAGTTTTGGGCTTCCCGACTAAGGTTTGGTGTGTCCCAGCAGGGGACACCGCTCCAGGAGGGAGATGCAGGTGAATAAAATGAGAATTGGGCAAACACAAACGAGCTCTTGTGGGTGTCACATCCCAAAAACGCTCCCCGAATTTTCTGTTTGGTGCCTCCCGGAGTGTTCCCAGCAGTGCTCCAGCAGAGGGGTTTCTCGGTTGTTCTTACGGAATTAAATGCAGAGGTTCCACCTGGATGCTCCAGAAATACAATCCAGCTGCAAATATTCCCTGCTGGAATTCCCCTGGTAGAGCAGGAGAGTGGAATCTCTTCACCAGCAGGGAAAGCACAAAGCTGCAGGTGGGGGCTGAGGGCACCACATCCACCAGCAGCCCTGGAGCTGCACCCAGCCACGAGAAATAGGGTTAAAAATCAGGTTTCTTTGTAAAAATAGATCATTTGGAGCATCTTTCCTTTACAACCCGGTTGCAAACACGGGCTTGGCTTTGCCTTCCCCACATGAAATGTGTTTT
Source organism: Ifrita kowaldi (assembly GCA_013398055.1). Lineage (NCBI taxonomy): Eukaryota > Metazoa > Chordata > Aves > Passeriformes > Cinclosomatidae > Ifrita > Ifrita kowaldi. The sequence continues at coordinate 5,492 of VZRS01001984.1, forward strand.
CTTTAGGGGCTGCCTCCCCCCATGATAAATAGGGTTAAAAATCAGGTTTATTTGTAAAAATAGATCATTTGGAGCATCTTTCTGTTACAAACCAGTTGCAAACACAAGTTTGGCTTTGCCTTCCCCACATGAAATGTGTTTTCTTTAGGGGCTGCCTCCCCCCATGATAAATAGGGTTAAAAATAATGTGGGGTTTTTTTAAAAAATAGATCATTTTGAGCATCTTTTCTTTACAACAGGCTTGGCTTTGCCTTCCCCACATGAAATGTGTTTTCTTTAGGGGCTGCCTCCCCTCCAAGGCGGGCTGTGGGCCCGGCTGGGAGGAGGTGCAGGAGGATCAGGAATTTCCTGCACATCTGAAAAGCCGGTTTATGGCCTGACCCTGCCCGTGCGCGGCAAAAGTTCCTCCCTTTGCCCTGCCCCTGGTGCTCTGCGAGGCTCACAGAGCTCCCCTTGTGTGCCTGAGCATTCCAGACCCAAACCGAGCTCTGCCTGTGGAAAAACAAACGGAGAACGCGGCCCGGGCTGGGCCTGGGGCGGTGCTGGAGGCCTGGAGGCCACTGCGGGCCTGGCAGTGCCACCCCCTTGGGAATTCCAGGTTTTAGGAAGTCCCTCTGGCCAAAGGGACACAGCCTTGGCTTTTCATGGAGTTCTGGGCATGGATTTGGTGCTGGAGGCCTGGAGGCCACTGCGGGCCTGGCAGTGCCACCCCCGTGTCCCCAAAGGGGAATTCCAAGTGTTAGGAAGTCCCTCTGCTCCCAGGGACACAGCCTTGGCTTGTCATGGAATGCTGTGGCATGGATTTTAGGCATGGATTTGGGCATGGATTTGGTTCTGGAGGCCTGGAGGCCACTGAGGGCCTGGAGGCCATTGCTGGCCTGGCAGTGCCACCCTCATGTCCCCTTTGGGAATTCCAGGTTTTAGGAAGCCCCTCTGCTCCCAGGGACAGAGCCTTGGCTTGTCATGGAGTTCTGGACATGGATTTTAGGTGTTTTGTGGTGCCTTGTCCCTGACTCCTTCCTGGCAGCAATTTTCCAGCTGGGATTCCTCCTTGGAATCAGCAGCACCTCCCACCAGGAGAGCACCAGGAAGGGCTGGGAGCAGTCCCTGCCCCTCTTCCCCAGGGCAGGGAAGAATTCCCAGCTCCCTGTGAGCTGCTCCTCAAGGAAAGCTGGGCTGGAAGGTAGGGCAGCCACTGGGAACAAATCCAACATGGCAAATAAATATAAACGTGCCAAATAAAATAAATTAAAATAAATACAAATAAAATACATAAAAATAAAAATAACAATAATAAATACAAATAAAAATAAAAATAATAAACAAAAATAAAAATAAAAATAAAAATAAAAATAAAAATAAAAATAAAAATTCCCAGTATTCCCAGTGTCACTCCCCGGGACCTGGAGCTGCTGTCCTGTCCCTGCCCTGTGTCCCCAGCCTGTCCTGCTGTGCCTGGCAGGGTTTAGAGCTGCTCCTAACACCCAACAGAAAGGATTTGCAACTGTCAGAAATTATTAATTTCTGAGTAAATTGAGTAATTTTGAGGGGTCCCCACCCCCTCCCACAGCAGCCAGGAGCTCTCTGAGGGCTCCAAAGACAAAATTATCGTTTTGCTCATTGAGAGTGACACCAGAACCTCTCCATTAATGGGACTTCCAGCCAGCAGCTCGTTGTGCTTTATGTCTGTGCTGATGAGTGTTCGGCCATTTATTATCTCTTTTCTCCTCGTGCTGGGCCCGGCTTTATTCCTCCGTCAGGATTTACGGCTGCCCTCTTCCCTGCTTTATTCCTTCACGGTGTTTTATGGCCGCTCTGCTGCGCTGGGTGTCCGCGCAGCCTCCCCGTGGATCCTTCCTGGATTTTATCCGTCACCTCGCAGGAGCGCGGATCCCCCCCTGCTCCACGATAAAAAACAACAATCTGGGGGAGATCGAAGTGCTCACGGAGGTAAAAGCCCGTTGTTTTCATTCAGCTGGCCGGAGGCAGCTGCTGCTGGTTTACCAAGAAATGGGCATAGATCCGGTATCGATACCCAACTGGAACGGACAAAGCCTCTCCAACTCGTCAGGGTTAGGAAGGGTTTGTTTATTCAGCGTTGGGAAGCCACGAGGATCATTCCTCAAAGCACAGCTTCAAATCACAAAGCAGTACAAGGTCTATTTATCTATAGTGATTCTAAGTATTCAAAATACAAATATGTAATTATGACATGGTCACCTCTCATTCCCCGCTTCGTATGGAAATTAGCAAAAAGTCATTAAGCATGCGTGGTTTGTTCCATGAAATGGGTCGGTGGTCCTCTTATTATGGGAGGGGTCCCTCTTTGGATGAAGTAACATCCTCATCCTCATTTTGACCTTTCTACCTCTCTGGTTTTTGACAATACATATGACCTTGGAGGGTTCCCAACTCCTCTCTTCATTACTTTTGAATAGGTTTCTGATAGAATAATCAATAACTGTCTAACTTTTCTTTTAGGAGTAGCACTTTCCCATTAGGTCTGCAGCTGATCAAACATCAGATAAACAATAAAGCAAGTACAAACTGCTCTAAAATCTTAAAGGTCTATTCCAGCTTAAGTTTCCTAGCTTAATCATTAATTTTCTTAATTAAATCGAGCTGCTTCTGCTTCCTACCTATTCTAACTAGTCCTTAACTAAAATCCTAATGTTCAAATGCTTAAAGGAAAAAGCTCAATTAAATGTTTTAAAAGAAAAAGAATCTCTGTTTAGATGCTTGAGAAGAACTCTGTGTTTCACTGCTGTAGCGTGTCCTGACGCAGCTCTGCGGGAACAGGAGGATCCCTTGGTTTAAAGCAGGCAGCAGTTTGCCCTCAGTGTTCACCCGACGAGGATAAATCAGTGGACCCCTGCTGCTGTTTAATTGTTATTAATGGAGGATTCATGGAGAGATCCCTCCCGCCCTGATACAGACTTATAAATCTAAATGCTGGGTTCAGCTTCCCGTCAGGAGATTTCATGGGGTCGTGGGGTGGTTTGGGCAGGAAAGGAGCTTGAAAATCATCCAGTGGCAGCCCCCAAATGAAACATTTCACCTCCTCGGGTTGAGGAAACATTTGACCTCAGAATGTGTCTCAGAGTTATAGATGGGAACGAAACCCTGCAGCAATCGAATCCATCACACCTTCCACTATCCCAGGCTTTCCGAAATGCTTCTCCTTCACCTGGAGCTGATTCCCACTCTGAGTGACCAGCCTGAGGTGTTTGGGACGATTCCTGCCTGAGGGAGCCGGGATGAGGAGCTTAGGGCAGCACAAAGAGCTCACTGGCAGAGAGGGATCCCTTCTGCAGTGACCCAGAAACCATGACCAGGTCACCCCCAAAACGGGCAGGATCTGGGGCTTAGAGTGTGCCCCACAAACCCTCAGAGCCCCCCAGGCTTGGGAGGCTGTGCCCGGGAGGGGCTGGGACACGGGGGATGGTCCCATGGGCAGCCACAACCCCAAAAACGCTGCTGGCACTCGGCCCCAGGCTCCTGCAGCACCAGCACATCCCTGGGAGCACCCACCGGGCTCCAGCGGACTGGGAATGCTGGGCAGTGCTGGTCCTGCTCCAGGGCAGGGATCAGCTCAGGCCAGGAGACAAAACCCCACAAGAGCCGTTCACATGCAGAGCCAAACTCACCTCACCTGAGGACAGAGAGGAGCCCAGCGCTGGGCCCAGCCCGCTGCAAACCTCGGGACATTTGCTCCTTTAGCTCTTCCCACTGTGGGAAAACAAAATATTTCTGGGATTTAATCACCAGGGAAAAACCTCATCCCTGACTGAGCTTCCCACCCCAGCTCCGTCCCCAGCCTGCCCTCCTCGCTCACTGTCACAGCCGCAGTCACCTCCCATCCTGACCTTTGCGTCCCTGATTTCCTCTGGAAAAGGGAAAACAAGCAACCACAGGAGCAGGAGAGGGAGCACGGCTGCTGCTGCTCCGCCTGCCAACCCCAAAGGATTCATTAGGAGACACCAAGAGAGGTGAGAGTTGCTGCACAAAGCTTGGCAGGACACCCTGTGTGGGTACCCGAGTGACCTCTCCAGTATTTCCACGTTCCTCAAGCCTGCTGCTGCTCCCGCTGCCATTCCCGAGCGGATTCACAGCAGGGAGAGAAACTCCTGGTGTGTTTTTATAACAAACCAGCCACAGCCAACAGCAATAGCCAGGAAATGTAGGAAAACAGGGATTTTGGGGCAGCAGAGTGAGGGCTCTTCAAGCATCGGGAGCTTTAAGCCGAGCTCGGGAAAGCTAAGAGTTCCTGGAGCTGTTGTGGTGGTGGAGGAGTTGTAGGGAAGGAGGGAAAATGGGATCAGAAATCCCTCTCTGTCCTGAGTGGGAAGGGCAGTTCTGCTGTGCTCAATGTGAGCTGCTGGGTAAAATTCCCCAGGGGAAGGAGGAGCCTTTGCCTTTTGATCCTTGTGCTGTTTTCTCCCGGGAAATGGGGAGAGGAACCAGCCGGTGGCTGTTGAGCGCTCTGCAGAACCAGCACCTCTGTTCTCCCTCAGGAACTCCGTGTGGAATCCTTTCTCCAAGGCTGGAGACCCTGCTCTGCCTCCACAGGCTTCCTGCTCATGGATCCTGCTCCCCATGGACGCCCCTCGGCAGGAAATCCCATTTTTGGGGGCTTTTCTCAGCACGGCCCCATCCCTGCTCTGTTGTGCCTCAGTGCAGGGGGTGCTGGGCAGGTCAGGGCTGGGAGGTGGCACCTCGGGGTCACCTCTGCGCTCTGTCCATGGGGGTGTCCCTGAGCGTGGCACTGCTGCCCCCGGGGGCTGGCAGAGCCCTCGAGTCCCCAGCACAGCAGTGGCTCTGGATGTCCCCGCAGCACAGCGGATCCCAGCTGATTCCAGCTGATCCCAACCCTCCGGATCCAGCTGGGAGAAACCTTCCCAGTGTTTTCACCCACTCCTGCGAGGAAACATCAACCTTAAGGGGCTGCAAATCCTTGTGGTTGTCCCCAGTGCCACTGACCCCAAACTCTTGTTTAAATTCCGTGTTTGTGTACATAGATCACACAAATTCCATCTTTCCTGCAGGGATAAGAACAATCCGTGCTCTCCAAATATTCCCGCAATTATTGGCTGCGGAGCCCCTGTGCAGGTGCCTCACCTTTAGAAAATGTTGAAGTTCAGGTCTAAACCAAAAGATTTGAAGCCCAAAACTCAGCGGGGGAGAAGCTGGAGCTCTCCACAGAAGCATTAAAACTTTGCCGAGTTTTTGCAAAGAAAAATTCCTCCACCCACAAATGCCAGAACGGGAACATTTTGTTTTGCCGTTTTCCGAGCGAAACATTTCACCTCCTCAGGTTGAGAAAACATTTGACCTCGGAATATGTCTCGGAGTTATATCTGGGAAAAAAACCCTGCAGCAATGGAACCAAAATGTTGCACTTGAGCAGATTTTGACAGCCTGGTTTTTCGAGGCACCACGGTTTTGAATCCTTTCAAGTTGATTTTCTTGCTTTTTTTAATTCCAAATTTCAGCACTTCCCGAGGCCCCAGACTTCAGTCATTCCCGGCTGGAATTAGCCAGAGCTGCTCTGCACCTCTCAAGAGCCCAACCAATGGTTTGGACTCTCAGATCATCGGGAATTTTCCATTTGCCGTCAACATCTTGTGTGGAGAGCTGGGCAAAAGAGGTGCCACGATCCAGGTTTCTATGGATCACAGAAGGTTCTTTTTGGGAAGAAGGGTGGGGATTTTGTCACCTTTGTGTGACTGAGGGAATGGGATTGAGGAAAATCCCAAAATCCGAGCTCATGGTTCCGTTCCAGAGTGTCACAGCTGCTGCAGGGAACACAGGCCATGGAAACTCCACCTTTTCTCCAGAGTCTCAGGAAAATGATTGGATCTGCTGGAATAAACGCCAGGAAGAACGGGCAGGCAGGACACGAGTTCAGAACCCGCTGGATCCTGGAATGTTCTGGGAGAGGAGAACCTTGGATAACTCCTGTTCCAGGCTGCTTTGGCAGCTCCGTGGCCTTATCCTGGGAGCACCCCCCAATCCCCTTTTGTCTCCTCCAGCTCCCCCAGTCTGCATCTCATTTCCCACCTGGGCACTCTTGCATCCCGTGGATGCGCTCGGAGCCCTCATTCCCTGCTCCACATCCCGCTGGGAACACCAGGGCCACCCAAAGCATCCCCTCAGAAATCCCAAACTCATCCCAAATCGCTGGGTCCATCCCAGCCTCGCTCCACTGGCGGCTCCTAAGGAAAATCGGGAATTATCTCCTCTCTGCACACTCTCCATTCCCTGGCTCCTCCGATTCCGGATTAATTCCTTCCGTTGCTCCACGATGTTAATTTAAGCAAACATAAAATACGGCTTTTTATTCCATAGGCGCCGTTTGGGAATTTCGGCTTTGGAGAGGTCAATTAAGATTCCCTGGTTGATGCCGGTTTTGTTTGGGAAAGGCTTCATCCAAACAAATCCCTGTCCATGAACAGCACCATTAATGCGGGATCCGCGCTGGGATTTAGGGAATTTCGGGGAGGTGGAGGAGGCTCTGGGGGCAGGCTCTGCTCTGTGTTTTCCAGAGCACAGTCCCAGCCACTTCCAAGGCTCTGGATTTTGGGAGCGAGGTGCCAGAGGATGATGGAGCAGCTCCAGCTGTGCCAGACACACTTCGTGTTCATTCCCAGTTCCACCAGGGCACGGGGAGGGCGATGGGATACGGGGCCCAAATATCTGGGATTGGAAGTGGAGAAGGACGGGATACAGGGTTCAGATGCCTGGAAGTGGAGGAGGAGGGGAATTCAGGGTTCAGATGTCTGGAGGTGGAGAAAGACGGGATTCAGAGTTCAAATATCTGGGACTGGAAGTGGAGAAAGATGGGGATTCAGGGTTCGAATGTCTGGGAGCAGAGAAGGATGGGATACAGGGCTCAAATATCTGGGATTCGAAGCAGAGGAGGAGGGAATTCAGGGATTCAAATGTCTGGGATTGGAAGTGGAAAAAGATGGGATACAGGGTTCAAATATGTGGAACTGGAAGTGGAGGAGGAGGGAATTCAGGGTTCAAATGTCTGGGACCAAAGCGTGGCTGTGGCTGTGTGAGGGCCACGGGGGTTCAGCCCAGCATCCGCTGTTCTGATGGAATTCCATCCCAGCTGCAGCTCCAGGCTGAGTCCCACATCCAGGCCGGGCAGCCACGGGATTTTTGGGATCCCAAGCAGCTGCATTTGGGGTCTCAGGGATGAGGGGAGAGGCTGCGGCCACGCTCAGAGCGACCTGCGCAGGAATTCTCATGGTTTTGGGGGTTTTCCCCACATTTCCTCTGTCCCTGTGGCCTCCCATGGGAATGCAGCACCCCCATGCCGGGAAAAACATGGGGAAAACGCAGCAAAGGATTTAATTCCCAGCCCACCCAGACATTTCACCAAAACCTCCTGATTTTCATCCCTAAATTCTGCTTTTCACGGAGGCGAGGTGAGAGCCTTGTCTGCAGGGCCAGGCTCAGAGCAGCGAGGTTTGGATTGGGAATCAGCTCTTGGCCTCTCCAGGAATTCTCACAGCTTTTCTTGGTTCTGCACCTCAGGCTGGGAATTCACCTGGCATTCCCAGAATCCAGCAAGGACACAGAGGGTGGGGACAAACTGGGTGAAAACTGATTCACAGGAGTTTCTTTGTGGATAAACACGGCCAGGAATGAGGCCGAGGGTCCTGAACTCACTCCAGGCCTTGGGATTTTGTTTTTTCCTTCTTTTCTCGCCCCCTTTGCTCACAGCACAATTCCTTCATCGGCTCCATGGATCCAAACAGGATAAAAAGGCTGATCCAGGAATATTCCAGGACTTTATTTGTGCTCTGACTGTCCCAGCCAAACCTTCCTGGCCACCACAAACCCCTGAGTGGCTTCTCCCCACATCCCATCCCTGTCTGGGATGTGATTCCAGCCCTTTCCCAGCCACTCCGGCTTTCCCAGCTTTCCCCCAAGCCTTTTCCCTGAGATCCCAAAGCTTTCCTGCCCCACATCCAGAGGTGCCAGTTGTTTGCTGGCTCAGCCCTGGGAATGAGCTGCCAGTGTTTATCAGCAGCCTCTGGAAGGAAAACAACGTCCTTTCCCTAAAATCCTGCGCATTCCCAGGCCTCTGGAGCGGGATGAATGGAACCTCAGTGCGGCTTTTCCTCCATGGTGCCTCCGACTCTGATCCCAGCAGATCCCAGCTGTGCTCCCGCAGGGATTTGTGGCACCAGGAAAAGCTCCTAGAAATGCAAAGAGGAGTCCAAGAACACATTCCCAGGGACAGGGGCTCCTGGGGGGGATATTTTGGAAAAGCAGCCCCCGGGCACACAAAGGGGGATTTGTGTTGGGATTTGTGTTGGGATTTGTGTCGGGATTTGTGTTGGGATTTGTGTCGGGATTTGTGTCGGTCCCTGTGGATGCCTGGAAGGGGCTTTGGGACATCTTGTTCCATAATAAACCTGTTTGAGGAGGGAATTAACACCTCCTCCGGGCTGCCTGCGGGGCAGGAGCACATTCCTGCTGCTCCGGGCATTCCGGGATGCCTCGGGGACAATTCCAGCCCTGATTCTCCCGGAATTTCTGATGGACCCTCACAGAACGATCGAGTTTTGCCCAGGGACAGGCCTTGATCCCATCATTCCCAGCCCTGAGCCCCCTTCACTCCAAGAACATCCGTCCTGCTGCCCAGGAAGGATTGGGAAAAACATGGGAAAAGTGTCCAGGAATTGGAAATTCAGTGCCCGATCCAAAGGGAGAGCCAGAGGTCATCAAAGTATGGGAGAAAGGAGCAAAGGAGAGGTCTCTCCATGGATGTGAGCATCCTTGGGCAGAACTGGGATGTGAAACTCCTGCCGTGAGTTTGTAGGGAAGGATGGATGAGCTCAGGGATGAGAAATCCACATTAAAACCACTTCAGGGAGAAAAGGAGAGGTTTTCTCATGGATGTGAGCATCCTTGGGCAGAATTGGGATGTGAAATATCACATCCAATGGAAAGGAAACGCTGCTGAGCCCCCAGGAATTCCAGGTATCAATGTGAATATCATGGAATATCACATCCAATGGAAAGGAAACGCTGCTGAGCCCCCAGGAATTCCAGGTATCAATGTGAATATCATGGAATATCACATCCAATGGAAAGGAAACGCTGCTGAGCCCCCAGGAATTCCAGGTATCAATGTGAATATCATGGAATATCACATCCAATGGAAAGGAAACGCTGCTGAGCCCCCAGGAATTCCAGGTATCAATGTGAATATCATGGAATATCACATCCAATGGAAAGGAAACGCTGTTGAGCCTCCAAGAATTCCAGGGGCGCTCCAGTGGGAAGAGCCAAGAGCATCCAACTCCCTGGGCAAACAGCACTAATTGGCAGATCCTGCCTGATTTCTGGAATGTTTTCCAAACACTGCTGATTCCCAAATCCTCCTGTCTCAGCATTTCTGGTTTTTGGGAAGCTCACCAGGAAAAACCAAAATGGGAGCAAGGAGCAGCTTTTAAAGCAGAACGAGCCTCAGCCAACGCCAGGTTTTAATTATTTCTATTTATTGAAGATGAGGAAAAGTAACATTTCCATGTCCTGTTCACCCAGGAATGTCGTGGGATTGAGGGATTGCAAATGGCTCCAGCTCCAGCACAACCCGTTCCCTAAGGGGAAAAAATGAACAAACAAATAAATAAATAAATAAAATTATCTATATAAATATATAAAAGATATAAATATCTATATAAATATATCATATTTAAAATATAAATAAAAATATAAAT
>VZRS01001985.1:0-15673 GCA_013398055.1 Ifrita kowaldi
GGGAATGGCTTTAAGCTGCAGGATGGTAGATGTAAATTGGATATCGGGAAGGAATTGTTCCCTGGGAGGGTGGGCAGGCCCTGGCACAGGGTGCCCAGAGCAGCTGTGGCTGCCCCTGAAAGTGCCCAAGGCCAGGCTGGACGGGGCTTGGAGCAGCCTGGGATAGTGGAAGGTGTCCCTGCCCATAGCAGGGAATGAGATGAGCTTTAATATCCCTTCCACCCCAACCCATTCCATGATACTCAACTTTCCCGGAGCATCCTCGGGCACTGGTGGGGCTGGTTCCCTGCTGCTCCAGGGATGTGGCAGGGGCTGGTGCCTGTTCCCGGCAGGAGCGAGGTGCCACCACCAGGCTGTGTCAGAGCCGGCTCCCCTTGGCGAGGCCAAGGAATATCAGCTTTTCCCAGGCTGGGAGCGCTGCCAGGCTGGCGCTGTGCTGCCCTTTCCCGAGGGCAAGAACCTCTCCCAAGGACCCGGTGTCAGTCAGAATGAACCCCCCAGCGCTGTTTTACAGAAACCCCTGGAAGCTGTGGCGTGATCCCATTATTTGGGGTGGTTTGGGAATTGCACAGAACTTCTGAGCCGCAGTGATGTGAGAGGAACAAGCACTGCAGACACGCCGGTGACACGGCAGGGCTGAGGCTCTTCCATAATGTATGAATTCCGAAGGAATCCACCAAATCTCTCCTGGAAGCTCTGCAGGAGCCTTTGGAAGGCTGATAAACGCTGTGTGCCTCACCAGCCCTACCCCGTGGCCTTGCCTCTGGCACACAGGATTTTTTTCCATGATTTTTTGTTATTTAAAAGACATTCCATGCCCTAACTTCCTGTGAAGTCACCTCGCTCAGGGAGGTGGGGATTTCCCCCTGAATCCTTGAATTACAACTAATTGGTGACAAATATGGGTGGGTGCTGGGCAGGATGAGTAAGCTGAGGGATGAGTGGGACTGCTGCCATGCAGGGATGCTTTTTTCCAAAGCCTGAGCGCTGGAGCCTCGGTGCCTTGAGGAACTGACAGGTAACAGCTTTAATTACAGTCATTTGTGCAGGAACTCAGCCTGAAAAAAAGGAAAAAAAAAACACCAAAAAAACCCACAACCCCTCACCTCATTTTTGTGGTTTGGGAGCTGATTTCCCCAGCATTATCTGCTCAGCTCCGCTGGCACTGCTGGAAACTCTTTGCCTCCAGGCATGAGCTTAACCAGGTGAGCTGTCACCGAAGGAATTCAACCCCTGTCAGGATTTCCCTCCTCCATGCTCCCATTCCCTCCTACAAGCACAGAGGCTCTGGAATTCGGGCTGCCTCACGCCCTGACTTGTCCTGGGGAGAGTCTTGTGCCGTGCAGATCCCGGGCTGGAATGAGCCTGGATGGACGCTCCAGTGTGGGTATGGATGAGCCAGGACATGGAGAGCATCTCCCGTGGGTGGGACTGAGCTCCAGGTCTCTTCGCTCCCCGCAGCTGGAGTTTTCCCCTCCACAGATGTGACTTTTCCAGTGTTTGTGGCCCTGCAGAGACTTTCCTCAACTCCCCAGCTGTCCTGGAGGCACCTTTGCTCCAGGACTGCCCTTCCCTTGGCTCCCAGGGAGGAGGAGGAGGTGTTCCAGCTCTGCTCCTTCCACTTCCCACCTGGATCAAAGGGAAAGGGCTGCTGGCAGCGGCCCAGCCCCTGCTGGGAAGGGACATTTGGGGGTTTGATGTCCCCATGTCACCTCCTGTCCCTCCCTGGCCGTGTCTGTGGCACCCAGTGTGTCCCATGAGCTGCGTGGACCCAAAACCTTCAAGGCTGAACCAGACTGAAGTGAAAATCCCTCTTTTGATTTTTGTTTTCCCTGCCCTTGACATTCCCCTGCGGTTCAGTGTTTATAACACACCCCTGCCTTGCCCTGCTGGGAGCCTAAGTGTTTGTAAACACGGGAATCATGGAGAGAAGGCAGCCAGGGAGAAAATACAGGGAAGATGGACTGGATTGTTCCAGCTGCTAGCAGGATATCTCAGGAAAAGGGAAATTCCAGTAGGATAGGCCTTGGCTGGGGCAGGGAATCAGGGCGGGATGTGAAAGCAGCTTGGAGTGGAGGTGTTTCCTAGGCTGGTTGCTGTTCCTGGGGATCCAGAGAGATGTTTTATGCAGATGATTGATTAAGATGATTAAAATCGAGTTCTTTCTGCTGGCAGGACCTGTGTTTTATCGGGCTTTATCGTGCCCCAAGGGAAGGCAGGGCAGGGGTCACCACGGGGACAGGAGTGACCCATCAGGGGTCGGTCTGGCCTCAGCTTCGCTGCTCCCTGGGGCTCTGCTCCTTTCCATTGGATCCCTCCCTGCTCCATCCCTCTTCCCTGGCCCTGGCTGAGCATCCCGACCTGGATTCAGGAATTTCTGCTGATCCCAGGCCCTTGTGAGCCCACACTGACAGTGCTGAGGCCTTGCTGAGGGACATGGATTGTGCTGGAGTCACAGGAGACGGAAATTCCCACTCCTAAGGAAGCTCTGCCATGGTTTCAGGAGGTTTTCCCAGCCAGGAAGGTCTGGGTTGGAATGCAAGGAGGGGTTGGGAATGCTGCAGCTGGACTAAATAAAAAGTGTAAGGGATGAGGGACCTTCGGTCCCATCCGTAGGTGCAGAGATCTGCCCCGAGCTGCTGGGAAGGCTGGGAAAGGGAATGTTAATGCCATGGGAAGGGCTGTTGTTCAGCTTCCAGGTGGGATTACATGGCACAGACGGGATGTGAGGGCCAGGGCTGCTCCCTCAGGGTGATGGTGCCTGAGAAACTCCTACCAGGAAATTTGGGAAGGATTTGGCAGCTTCTGCTTGGCACTGGGAGAACCCCAGGCCCAGAGGGGTGGGATGGCCATGGATGTGTCCATCCTGGATATTCCATATCTGTGGGCAGGTTGTGTGGGGTGGCTGGAACGTCCCCCAGCTCCCTGATGCCCTCTGGGAGGGTCCCGTGGGCCAGGTGGGCAGAGGATGTCTAGAAATGGAGAATATTCCCTTCTTTCCCCCAAATAAGGGTGGGTTTGGAGCTGGATTGAGTGGATGAGGTCCCTCTGAGCCTGGTGGGCTGTGTTAGATGACTCCTGAGTTTTCTGGGCTCCACCCAAGAGGAGAAACATCTTTCCTGGGGATACCTGGTGCTCGGAAGGTTCCTAGGGAGATGCTTGGCTCAGTCTCCTCCCCCAGCTGCAGGAAGCCACCCCCTCCCAGTTTTTCACTTTTCCTCCTTTCCTCAACTCCTGGCTGCATCCAGAGTGGCACCAAATGTGCCATGGGATGATTTAAAGCCCTTAGGAGCCGTGGAGGTGCCAGGGAAGCGGCGAGGCTCTGCTCGCCGTGCCTCTAATGGCTCGAATCAAATCCAAATCAGCCTTAATGGCTTTAATATTCCTCCCATCGCCTCTCCGAGGATGGGAATTACAATCAATGGGATGGATTGGCTGGGAGGAATATCTGCAAATCCTGGAGTCAATTAAAGCCACACTCACAGGAGGGGAAGTGCCTCGGGCAGAGACTCGGCTGTGACAGGCTGGGCAGGGAGGGAGGGAGGGAGGGAACTGCCGAAGGAATTTTGCTGCCCACAAGGCTTAGTGCTGCTAAAAGCTCATCCCTGCAGCTTCCAGGACTTCTGCAGGAGCTTTTCGGGTGGGGAAGGATGTGCTGGGGTCTGTGTTTTACCTTTTCACCCCTGGAGTGTTCCTGCCTGTGCTGTGGGACAGATGGATGCCGGCTAATCCAAGGGATCACACACCTGTCCAGACGCTTGGACTCCTGCATTTCCAGCGTGTCGGGAAGTTGAATTTGTGTCCTTCTGACTGCTTTGGTCCTCCAGGCTGTCCTGAGCCTCTGGAGGTGGGCACGGTGCTCCTGCTTCCCTCGGAGCTGTTCCATCGGTGTCCGGCTGCCCACGGAGCACCTTGGGAGCGACCCTGAAGGGCAGCAAAGAGCATCCAGAGTCCTGAACCACCTTGGGGAGGCTGGGAAAGTTTCAGCTCCGCGTTTGAGAGCAGCTGGAAACCTCCTGGGAGTGTTCCAAAACTGTGGAAGTGGCACTTGGGGACGTGGTTTAACGGTGAACACAGTGGTAGTGGATTAATTTTTAGATTTGATGGTCTTAGAGGGCTTTTCCAACCTTAATGATTCCATGAAAAGACTTCAACCCAGGATATTCCGGAAGCTGTGGGATGGAATTTAGCATGGACCATGTGAACACCTCATTCTTCTGCCTGAGTCTCTCTGAAAATTTGAAACTTAATTCAAAGCAGGGGCTAAAATGTTGAAATAACTTAATAATTGGCCATGGGCAGGGATCTGAATTTCATGGATCAGAACTGCCAGAATGGAAGGAGAAATGTATGGAGCAGCTTGGCAAGAGGGAGGAGAGGAGTGGAGCCAGCTCGTTCGAGCCATATGGGAGCACTGGTGCAGCAGGATTTTCGGGAATGTGGGGCGGGATCAAGCCCAGACCTTTGGTGTAAAGCCTTGATCCACCTTGGAGCGCTGACCCAAACATTCGGGAGCAAATATTGGCTTGGAGGTTGTCCATGAGTTGGTTCTCACTTCAACTGAGCATTAATTGCTTGATTGAACCGGCCCGAAGTGCGAGCTCCCTCCTCCCCAGGGATGTGGCATTGTCTGGGATGGGAGTGCTGGGAACAGGGAACAGCCAGGGATTAATGCGTGGAAGGAATTTTTCCAGCCGGGAGCTGTCAGTGTGGGAATTCTGCTTTCCAGAATCCAGCTTGGGGTTCACAGGAAATTGCGTTTCTGTCATTGCTCGGGCAGACCTTCCCTGTCCTCCCGGCAGCTCCTGTCCCTGCTGGACCTGAGCACTGAACTCCTCACCTGGAAAAGGGAAAGTCGGGATCAGGGAGGCTCTCCGGGGCACTTACTTTGTTGTGAGGCTTTGACGTGAAAAAGTGTGGAAAAAGCTGTGATTCCAGTCAAAACACTGCTTTGTTCCAGCCAGAACACTGCTTCGTTCCAGCGTCCTGGGAGTGGGATGAGCTGCAGGGATGATCCATCCCTGCTGCTGGTGAGCCCTGGACTTTGGCCGCTTCCACCCAGCTCAAAGGTTGGCCGGGAGACTCCTGATCCCGCCCCAGCGAGCAGTGCCATTCCCTTGGGAAAACATCCGTAGGAATTCTCAAGCTGGTGGTAATTCCATAGATACTGGAGGGATGTGCCTTTGCTGCTTCCCAAACCGGGCCAGGCAAAACTCCCGGGATTAATAATCCTGAGGGAAAACTTGATTCCCGTTGCTGCTGCTGAGCCTTTCCTTAAAGGAAGTGCCAAACACAAGAGGGAGCAGCCTATGGATTCTGTGGGGATGGATGATTCTCCTTTATCCCGGTGCTGCTGTAATGTGAATTCCTCCAGGTGATGGATCCCACTCGGCTGGTGAGTGAATGCTTCCTGTGGGATGTGGAAAAGCTGGAAAAGTTGGATTTTTCTAGCACTAATGGTGGTGCAGGCAGCAGTAAATCTCCCTTTAATGGGATGCTGAGGGATCATATCCATGATCCGGCTCTATAAAAACAGTAAGTTTATTATAAATGAGTGTTTTTGGTGTTTGGGAATCACAAGTAGGAAATCCAAAGGATTTCCAAGGAGAGGAGTGAGCCTTTATACCAGGTAAAGTTTGGAATATCTCAGAACACTGCTTTTTTAAAAACAGGGACATTCTGGAGCCTTGCACCCCTCCCCTAATCCTTCAAATTCCCACTTGAACCAGAGTGTCTCAGGTTGGAATAGCAGCAGGCAGCAGGAATTTTGATTTCCCAGGATAATAATTATGTACTTAGGCAAATACTCCTCGTGTATTAAGTGGGATAAATGCGAGGCAGGGGGGGTTTAATTCTCACAACTGCCCTGTGCTGTGCAAAACCTGTGATTTTTCCTCTGGGTGGAGAGGATGGAGGTGCTCTGTCTGTGGGAGGGGGTGTCTGGAACACCTGAAGCTGTGGAAAATCCAGGTGCACATGGAGGGAGAAACTGCAGGCAGAGGATATTTAAAAACCAGAGGAAAAGGGGTTTTTCAACCCAAACCGTGTTGAAGATCTGCTGAGGAGCGCTGGAAAACCAGGATTGTCCTGACTCCAAAATTCCAGGGACCTCAGGGATGTTCTAAATATTCTAAATTATTTAAATATTACTTGAATATTCAAAGATTTGTTTAAATATTCTAAATAATGCTCCAAATGCCCTCAAACCCTTCCAGAGTGTGTTTCTGTGAGCAGCAGGATTGCCTTAGCAGTGATAAGAACAGCAGGAATTGTGATTTATTTCCTTCTTCCTCCCTGCCTGGATTTAAGGTGGTTTGGATTTAAACTGGTTGGAAAATCAGGTGCAGTACTTGATTATTTTATAAAGTTTATGGAGAAACTGGGAAGAAATTGCTCAAAGCATCATTTTTCCTACTCCTAACAGCAAAAAATCAGGAAGATGAATACCAGTGACATCAATTTGTGTCCCCATCTCCTCAGGGTGTGGCACAGCCCAAAGGAGCTTTAAGGGAGCTCAGTTTTAGTGGGAAAAATGGGCTTTTTTGGGGGGGAAACCTTTTGTAAAGATACATAAAATCCCAGTGTTAATTCCCCAAAGTTGGGTGTAATCCCACTGGGAGGCAATGGGATTTCCCAGTGTCCCACTGGAGGTGTTAATTTTATTTTATGAAAGTGAAGCTGTTTAAAATAATCCCATCCTCTGCTCAGTTCGGTGTTTCCCAAGGCTGGGCACCGTGATCCCGGAATTCCTGTGGAATGCTGGGCACGGTGACACTGCAGAGGGGGCCGAGGAGAAGCAGAGTTTTGTGTATTTAGGCTCTTCAATCCCAAATAATTCAGCTTTTGCACGAGCTTTTCTTTAGTCAGGACTAAAAAGATTTAAAAATCTCTCTTCCAGCTCTCGCTCTGAAATCAATCCTGCTCCAGCAGATCACCCATGGATTCGGTGGAAAACGATTTTCCCTCTTCCCATTATCCTTTCACACGAGGTGCTCCGTCATCCCTCTGTCCCTGGAGGTTTTCCAGCTTTTCCACGCCCTGGGATCATTCTGGGGCACCTCATCTTTCCCTGTGGAGTCGTTTGCGTCACGGCAGTGGGAGATCTTATTTATAGCCCCCATCTGGGAGCACAGCTCCGTGATCTATAGATCTCCTTTAACGAGAAAATCACACCCAGGGCCATTTATTCCTGCTGCTTCCTCTGGAAATCCAAGAGGAAATAGGATTTCCAAGGAAAGAGAAGTGCCAGGCTGAGATTTAATCCTCTGCCTGGTAGAGGCAACGTTCAAAAAAGAAAAGAGAACTCTATTAAAGCGCTGAATTCTTTATGCACACAAAAGCTGCTGGCGTGTGTGGCCCACGGGGAATCCAAATGCTTTTAGTGAGTTATTAAAAATTGAATCCAAACTTTTTATTCCATGTAATTCCTAGATTGGATTTATTAAAGAGGGATTTGGGGAAATAGCAGCATTCTGAACCAGGGTCATGCTCTTCTCTGGCTCCTTGGCCTGGGAGGTGTTTGATGATCAACTGTTCTTAGTAATTAAGAAAAAAAAATAATTCTGGGAATCATTTTTCCATCTGGAATTCCCTCTGTTTTGCATTTGCATTAATGCATAATATCCAGGCTCTTTGCATTTTTCCTGGCACATTCCAGCTGTCCTTCCCTTTCTTCTGCTGCTTTCTCATCTATTATTTCTTAGTTTAAAAGCACAAAGGCAACTTTCAGCTGTGCCTTGCAAAGATCCAAGAGGCCTTTTCCTGGGAAAAGGAATCCCAGCTTGTGACTTCCCTAGGCTGACCTGGGAGCTCTTGGGAGCAGCAGGGGAACATCCTGCTGGGAAAACACCTCCAGGACCAGCAGACACCTTACAAGGAACCACCCGGGATCTCCATCCTGTGGGAAGAATCCAGGAAAACCCGGCGCTGAAGGAGCAGGAAAAGCTGCAGGCTGCCAGAGCAAGAGGGAAAGAATGCCTGAGGTGGAACAGGAGAGGGGAAAAAAGGAGGTTGAAGGGAGCAGAGTTGTTTTCTTGCTCTTATATGGTGCTGCTGTGCCACCAGCAGCTCCCTCGCTCCATGACTAATGAGGCTCAGCTGGGATCCACCCTTGCTTATCCTGTTATTTTTAGCTTTTTCCAGCCTCCTGCTCGCTGTGCCTGCCCTGTCTTATTCGAAATACTGAGTCTGCAGCCTGGCAGCCTCCCTCGGGGGCCAGAAATGGGATTTCTTATCCCTGAGGAAATGGTTTCTGGAGCTGGCAGTAACACCCATTGAAGAGGAGTCACCTCTGTGACCCAGGCAGCTCCAGACAAGAAGATTCATTTTTTTTCCTTTTTCCAGTGACCCTGGGGTTGGGAGGCAAACTCCAGAAAATCATCTTTGCATCCACTTTTTGAAGGCTGGAAATGGAAAATAAACCTGGAACAAGAGCAGGGCTTTATTCAGCCCGGGACGGCAGGGGTTATATGGAAGTGTCACTGGGGTGGGAGCAGGTACAGAAATCCCACATCCTCCACTTAGCAGACGTTCAGTTCCTGGTCTGGGGCCAAAAGCCATTTCTGGCTGGAATATGAAGCCCTTTGAATTGTGGCAAAATCCCTGGAATTGCAGGCTGGCTGTGCCTGGTTTAAATCCAGGGGATGAATTCATTAATTAATTAATCCTTGAGTGTGGGGTGTCCAATGGGCTGCACCTGCATTTATCCAGCCACACAACCCAAGCTGTGTTTGCTCCATCCTTCCCAAATTCCCTGATCCCAGCAGCGGCAGGGCTGGAACCTCTCGGATTTGGGTGCATGTTTTAAGGAGGCCCCTCAAAAAGAGTGGATTTCCGCCAAAACCTTGGAGTTATGGGCATCAGCCTTTGGAGCTGAGGGAAAAATCCCCTTCTATTTCTGTCCTGACCGTGACTCAGAGGAAGATTTGTCCCTGCAAAGTCACTCCTTTTTTGAGGAGGCATTTACAGGCTGCTGCCGTCACCTGTTGGGCTCAGGGTATTCCTATTTTTGGTGTTTAAAAGGACAAGTTTTCATTCCTCACCGACTTTGTAGCGTGCTGTGTTTGTTTTTTCAGCCTGCAAGCCCCAGTCCTGGGCTTTTCCCACCCCTTTTGCAATTAAAATGACAAAATAAAGCCAGAAAGAAATGAGGCCTGTCCGCTGCTGCCACCAGGAAGCACAAAGGGAATAGGAAGGGATGGATGGGCTGGAAGTGATAGCAGTGGGATAATCCCATCCTCATCCCCATTCCCAGAGTTTGACCTCTGGCTCAGTGCTTTGTTTGTAATTAATAACTGGATTTTTGTGGCTGGAAAAATGCAGGTGTAGCCCATTGGACACCCCACACTCAGGATTAATTAATTCAATAATTAATCCCCTGGACTTAAATCAGCTCAGTTCCCTCTGCCTGCACGGCCAGCCTGCAATTCCAGGGGTCTGGAATTCAAAGAGCTTCATATTCCATCCAGAAATATTCCCCGGACCAGGAACTGAAGGGTTGAGTAGGGAACATGGAATTTCTGCTTGTGGTCTCAATCCAGCAAGGTTTCCACACAATTCCTGCTGTCCCATCGTGGTCTTCATCCTCAGGGAAAATCCCTTGGTGGCCCATTTTTCCCCTCTTGGAAAAATTCCGTTAATTCCTCTCCCTGCTGCTGTTTTAGTGGGGCTGGGAGCAATTTTATATTTTTCAAATCTCTTTTCAAATATAGCAAATTTATATTGGAAAAATGAAAACAAACCAAATAGATGGGAGAGGAGGGATAGGGAAATCTGCCTGGGAGCTGCAGGACAAGCCTGGATGTGCTGCCCATGGATCTGAGCAGGTCTGATAAAAACTTCTCCTCAGTTTGTTATCAGAGGTCAGATGAGGGGGTCACTTATGGGTCACTTCGAATGCTTTTGGGTTATTCTGGATCACTATGGATACAGCTGAAACTTTGGGAATCTTTTCCAGATGGGTTTGGGGGTGGATAGGTGCATCCTGCTGGTGCCAGCATCCCTCAGCCCAGCCCAGCCTGGAGCAGGAAATGGGATTTGGAGGCAGAGTTGTTTCCCTGGAATGGCAGCAGGGCTGTGCCGGGTGTGGATGTCCCGGCTGGCAGTGCCAGGATGCTCCTGGCAAAGGAACAGGGATGAGCTCGGGCACAGCTGCTCCAGGCAGGGGCACACTGTGATCCTCTGGGATCCGGGAATTCTGTGGGCACAGCTGCTCCAGGCAGGGGCACACTGTGGTCCTCAGGGACTGGGAATTCTGTGGGCACAGCTGCTCCAGGCAGGGACACACTGTGATCCTCTGGGATCTGGGAATTCTGTGGGCACAGCTGCTCCAGGCAGGGGCACACTGTGATCCTCAGGGACTGGGAATTCTGTGGGCACAGCTGCTCCAGGCAGGGGCACACTGTGATCCTCTGGGATCTGGGAATTCTGTGGGCATAGCTGTTGGGGTTGGGGGAGGTTTGGTTTGGGTTCAGCTCAGGCAGATCCCACCCAGCCCAACCCCTCTGTTTTCCAGGAATGTCAGGTCTGCACTGTCTGTGTGTGCCAGCCAAAACTGGGGAAAATTGTTTGTAGTTGGTGGGATTTGCTACAAATCCTCTCCCAGACTGTGCTGCAGAGCGAGGAATATTTGGATTTGTGGATGCTCAGACAAAAACTGATTTCTCCTGCTAAAAAGCTCATGTTCTCCATAGATTCTGCATGCTGGGAATGCTGCAATTCCGAAAGAGCCGTTGATTCCTAACAATAGAAATAAATCAAATTGCAAGGAGGCAGCTGGAGCCTCTCTGGTGCTGTCTCCCCACACTCCTGAAGTGCTGGAGATGAACTGATGGACACAGGGAATGGTTTGGGTGGGAAGGAATTGAAAGCTCATCCAGTCCCACCCCTGCCATAGGGACACCTTCCACTATCCCAGGGTGCTCCAAGCCCTGTCCAGTCTCTCCTTGGACACTTCCAAGGATGGGGCATCCTCAGGGAAATCCATTCCAGTGCCTCACCATCCTCACAGGCAAGAATTCCTTCCCTATATCCCACCTAACCCTGGCACTGGGAAGCCATTCCCTGTGTCCTGTCCCTCCATCCCTTATCCCAAGTCCCTCTCCAGCTCTCCTGGAGCCCCTTTAGGCCCTGCAAGGGGCTCTGAGGTTTCCAGAGATCCTTCCCTTCTCCCTTCCCAGCAGTGAATCCTTGGTGGGCTCAGCCCTCACCATCAGAGCTCCTCGAAATTCCCTTTTAAGCACTTCTGATCCAGCTCATAAATTGTCCGACTGAAAATGAAGCCTGTGTGGTACCACTGAGCCTTCCTGGATGGCTTCCATGAAAAAATCTGCTTGTTTTCCATATGTTTGGTTGCTTTTATATCACTGAAGAGTTATAAATACTTGGGTGGCTTCAATGAGTGCCTGCAATTCCCTGGAAAGCGTTTGACACGGGAGGAATCGGGATGGGAAATCGCTGTATCCTTCTGTTCCGGCTTTTTAGGGAAGGGAAAATCCTGGTTTGGTTGAGTGTTTTTATCCCAAATCAATCTCTGGTGCTTCGGCGGGGGGGTTGTGAAGGTGCTGCTTGGAAAGGACTCCAGAAAATTCCAGGGAAAAGGGCCTGGAAAAGGGAAGGACGTTGGGTCCTTAACCTGTTGGAGGTTTATCCCCTCCTGGAGCACAGCAACACGTCCAAAATGATGGAAAACCCCTCGGTATCCTTTTCCTTAAATAAAGAAGGAATAGTGCAGAGCATTATCCAGGGATGTAATCCAAACAAATACTCCCCTTTCCAAGCAGATGTCGAGTATTAACTGATTAAAAATAATCGCTTTTTTTCTTTATTTTTCTTGCTGGATTTAAAGCCAGGGAAAGCTTTAGCTGGGCTTAAAGAGGAGCTAAATCCCTCACTCCCAGGAAATCATCAGCAAATCGAGCTGAAATCCCGGGATGCTGGATATAATTCCTGCTTCCAAACAAGCTTGCTGTGCTTGGGAAGCCTTTGGGAGCCCAGCAGGACCATCCTGGCATGCTGGGAGGGCTGGGCTGGGGCTTGTTCCCTGTCTCCCCCTCTGATGGGTGTTCTCCCTGGGAATCATCATCCCAGAGGATTCCGTGGAGCTGCTCCAGGGCTGGAGCCAGGCTGGGAGAGCTGGGGGTGCTCACCTGGAGAGGAGAAGGCTCCAGAGAAACCTCAGAGCCCCTTGCAGGGCCTAAAGGGGCTCCAGGAGAGCTGGAGAGGGACTGGGGACAAGGGCTGGAGGGACAGGACACAGGGAATGGCTTCCCAGTGCCAGTGGGCAGGGATTGATGGGATATTGGGAAGGAATTGTTCCCTGGGAGGGTGGGGAGGGGCTGGGATGGAATTCCCAGAGGATGCCCCTGGATTCCTGGCAGTGTCCAAGGCCAGCTTGGACATTGGGGTTTGGAGCAGCCTGGGATAGCGGACAGTGTCCCTGCCCATGGCAGGGGTGGGACTGGGTGAGTTTTAAATTCCTTCCAACCAACCCATTCCACGATCCTGCAATTCTCTGAAAACTGGGACAAAACACATTCCCAGGTCTTCAGCTCCTCCCTGATTTTCACCCGCTCCAAGCTCCGGCTGCGTATTTATTTTGGGATTAAAAAAACCAAAACGCGAACATTAATTGAGCCTGGCTTTTGTATCAGCCGAGTGGGTTGGCCAACACCAACCTGGAAAATAAACCTTCCCACCTGATAAGGCCCTTCTGGGAATGCCTGTGGGCAGGAAAGCATTCCTGGTGTTTCCAGCAGGAATTCCACCTCTGGGCTGCCTTGCTCCTGCTCCTGCTCTTTTCCCTTCCCGTTCCCAAGCTTTGGGATGAAGCCCTTGCAGCTGAGGGGGAGCGGGCGCAGAGCACGAAAATAAACGTGTGGGGTAGTGGGAAATGCCAAACGCGTCGGGAAAAGGGCTGGATGTGAGTAATAACCCGGGATCATTCCCTTCCCTCCCTCCCTCGCACGGCTGCCCTCGGCTCCAGGCGCTGGGAATGCGAGGGATCGGCTTCCCTGGCCGGGGTTATTCCTTTGAAGGAGCGTTTTCCCCAGCGGGAATGAGGATGGGAGAGCCGATAACCTCCCGGTGCTCCTCCCTCCGCCCTGTTAATGATTTTCTTGGAGCTGCGGCAGCCAGGGAAAGCAGAAAGCCTGGGAATTCCCTGCCTGCCTTTGCCACCTCAGGCTACTGGGGAGGGACAAGGCTTGGGATGTGCCAGGGGGCTCCTGGGAGCTTAAGAAAGGGAAAAAATACCTAAAAATGTGAGCAGTGAAGCAGAAATTCTATGTTTTCCCCCAGAACTGGGGACACCAGGTGTTTCCTCCTTCTGTAGAGGGACAATTAAGGAAATTCCATTGTTTCACTGGAAGAATTTGAGTGTCTGGTAAAGCTGAGTTTTCTGCCTCTGCGTGTCCGTGGGCAGGGATGTGCTGCCTGTGCCGCGGGATGGAATTCCCGGTGTCCTGAGGCCCTGGGGACATTCCTGGTGCCCACCCCACCTCCAGGACGGGCCCTGCCCGGAGCAGCACCTTCCCAATCCCTCCGGACGAGCCCTGGAGAGGTTTGAAGGGAAGGGTTTCACTCCAGTGTTGTGTCAGACCCTCTGGAGATGTTCTCCAGGGATTTCCGAGCCACACATTCCTAGTCCAGAGCTGCTTTTGGGGAGAACTTCGGGAAAACTTCTCTGGTTCATCTCACAGCTGGTACCAGACACCCTTAATTAGGGGGTGCCTCATTAAGAAATACAAAGCAGGCAGGGCAGGTATTCCCTGGGTTTCTTTTCCCAGCTGAGAAGGGGCTGTTAGGGGTCCCAGAGGTTTTCCTGGAGCTTCCCACTGGGTTGTGGCTCCATGGAAAGCAGCAGCCTGTGCCCGTCCTTCACCCAGGAGCATCGTTTCCCGCTGACCCAGCTGGAAAACTGCCAGGAGCCTTTCCCTCGGTTTAATCCCTCTCTGCTTTAATCATTACCTGCCTGCCCACCTCGCTCCTGCCAGGGAATGCAAATGGAGCCACAGCAGAGGTGCAAATCCAGAGGTCGAGGATAATTCCCAGCCTTTTCCACCTCCGTGGCTGGCTCCATGTCCTGGGGGCAAGAGCCTGGCTGGGAACAGGTGGCTCTCCTGCAGCAGGTGACCGTGGCTCTCTCTGGGATCATTTTTCCAAAGGGAAAAGCTGTTGATTCCTGGGGGAATGCCCCTGTGTCAGCCCAGCCCTGGGAATTGGGGAGGTTGGCACCAAGCTCTGAGGCACCACTGGAATGGTGACTTCGCAGCCTGTGGGAAGAGGGGGGGAATTCGGGGAGTTTTCCTCAGGATAAATGGAATTTGAGTTTATGTAATGCGTGGAGCTGCTTTTAGCCTGTCACAGATCCTCCTCCAAACAAAGCCAAGGTTACGCAGTAAATTGCGGAGTGGGGCTGGTTTATTTTGATGAATTTTTGTTTTGATGTCTGCTTGAATGGGATTCTCTGCAGAGCCAGGAAAAACCAAGGATGACTTCACCCTCTCTTAAAAATTTATGCAGAATATATTAATTTTTTCTTTTTAAATGAAGTATCTTCTTTTTTTTTTTTTCAAGCTCTGCTGCTGCAGCGGAGAGAGAGCACTGGGGAGGAGGGTCTGGGGGCTCTCTCCCCCCATGCCCCAGCTGCACAGAGACTCCAGGGATTCTCCATCCATCCTCCCACAGCTGCTCCAGCCTGTCTGTGCTGGTGGGAAGCTGGGAAAGCTGGGGCAGGGTGATGATCCCACAAAGGCCTTTTTTTTTTCTAGAGGCACATCTGGTGTGGGGAATCAAATCCGAGCTGCCCTGAGCAAGTGTTCCTAGATTTCAGTCATGTGAATCTTTGAACAGCTGGGCCTAGGAGCAGGAGAAATCCCTGTTTGCCGAAGGAAAGGAGGGGAGGCATGGAATTTCTGCTGTTCCCTGCCTGGCTGGGAGTGCCCAGGGCATGGTGTGAGCCCAAGCTGTGACCCCACCGTGCCCCGTGGATGAGCTTCTTTCCAGACAAAACAGATACTGAAAATGACATTTTGTGTGTCCTCGCCCTCCAGGGCCAGACTCTTGTAAATGAGGGGGTCTTTGGGTTCGTGCTGTGGTTGGAAAAGACCTCCAAGATCAGCCAGTCCAACCCCAATGCCCGCTAAACCACATTCCCAAGTGCCCCATCCACTCGTTTTTTCAACCCTTCCAGGGATGTGACTCCACCACAGCCCCTTCCAATGCTTAACCCATCCTTCAGAGCAGGAATTTTCCCTGAAATCCAACCTGAGCCTCCACTGGCACACCTTTTGGCCCTTCCCCCGTGTCCTCTGGCTCTCCCTGCCCCAAGCCAGGCCGGCTGGGGCCGGGCCCAGGTGGGCGCTGGGGCAGAGCTCCGCTCCTTCCCTGCCGGCTGCACGAGGTAAAAATAACCGGGAATGTAGGGCAGAGCCTCTCCCAGCAATTCCCGCGCGGGATTCCCGAGGCAGCAGGCACAAGAAAGGTGTCCGGAGCTGCTATCTCAGGGCTGGCTGGTTTTGGGTGCCTCGGGGTCCCGCTCCATCCCCCGCCGGGCCGGTCCCGGGGGGCTCGGGAGGGGCTGGAACTGCGGCTGCCGCAGCATCGCCGGGGCCGGGGGAGCCTCCCCGTGTCCAGGGGGGGTTTGAGGGATTTTTTCCCCCCCTCCTGGAGCGGA
>VZRS01001987.1:1821-32564 GCA_013398055.1 Ifrita kowaldi
TTTTTTGGGAAATGGACCAAAAAATGCAACATCTTGTGCTGTGGGGAATTGCAGGCAGAGGGGAGGATTTAATCCCTTGGAGGCTGAGGAAGTTCAGTGATCACAGCGTGTAACAATCTGACATTTAACGATAGAACATAAACCAGTTTCCCTGATAATTCCAGGGACTGCACTGGGATTTTTTTTGCCTCGAGGATTGGGATTTTGTAACCCTCTCAATGTCTCACCCTGCTTTAGAGCTGAAGCTGAAGGAGTTCTCCGTGGAGGAGCAGCTCGTGCTGGACATCCTGACCCAAGTGAACGTCACCAGGAGGGAGTGTGAAATCGTGAGTGTGTTCCCTGGAAATCCTGGGAAAAATTCCTGCAGAATTCCTCCCTGGGATGGGTGGGGGAGGCTCGGTTTGCTTCTCTCCCCGTGGTTTGCTCTGTTTTTTCACAGTTTTTCAGGGTTTTTTGCTGCTGAGGGTTGAGGTTTCTGGGTCTGCAGCCCTGAAGTTTCCAGCACGCTGAGCTCCTGCTGTGCTGCTCTTCCCATTCCCAACTGCTCTGCTGCTTTTTCCCTTTTCCAGGAGCTGGAGGGGATGGATTTTGATGAGAAGAAAGAAATCAATAAGAGGAAACAGATGATCCTTGAAGGAAAGGTGAGAGCTGCTGCTTTATGGACTCCTAAAAGCTGATAAAGTATGGAAAAGGGAAGGACAGTCCCTCCCTCCCTTCCTTTATTATTTAAAATAATCCTAAAATAAATATTAAATATCAAGATATTGAAAATATTAAATATTAGGATATTGAAAATATTAAATATTATGATGCTAAAAATGCTCTGGAGAAAAGGGAGAAGGGTCTGGATTTTGGAACCTCCTCAGTCGTGGGCACCTGGGAAAGGCCAAGGGCTTGTCCTGGGCGTGTCCCCAATGTCCTGGGCGTGTCCCCCAGTGACCTGGGTGTGTCCCCAGTGACCTGGGTGTGTCCCCAGTGACCTGGGCGTGTCCCCAATGTCCTGGGCATGTCCCCAGTGTCCTGGGTGTGACCCCAGTGTCCTGGGTGTGTCCCCAGTGTCCTGGGCATGTCCCCAGTGTCCTGGGTGTGTCCCCAATGTCCTGGGTGTGTCCCCAGTGACCTGGGCGTGTCCCCAATGTCCTGGGTGTGACCCCAGTGACCTGGGTGTATCCCCAATGTCCTGGCATTTGCCCCTGCAGGACCCAGACCTGGAGGCCAAAAGGAAAGCAGAGCTGGCCAAGATCAAGAAGAAGAACAAGGAATGTCGGGAGAAGGTGCAGCAGACCCTGGAGAGGAAGAAGCAGCTGCAGCTGAAGAGGAAATTGCAGAAGAGGATGGAGAGGAGGAAGAGGAACATGGAGAAGGAGAAGGAGCAGCAGTGACATCCCTGGGCCTGGCCTGGACTGCTTTGGGAATATTGGGATTTAACACTTTAATATGGACATTTCTGACCTGAAATCGGTGTTGGAGACAAGGGGAGAATCCCAGAATCCTGGGATGGTTTGGGTTGGAAGGACCTTCAGCCTCATCCAGTTCCACCCAGGTTGCTCCAAGCTCCATCCAGCCCAGCCTTGGACACTTCCAGGGATTCCCAGCTTCTCTGGGAATCCACCCCAGCCCCTCCCCAGCCTCACAGGGAGGAGTTTTCCCCCCTGGCACAGCTGGGGCCATTCTTGGCAGGCTGGGTCGGTCTCCTGGAGAATTCCTTTCATGAGGATCTTTCCTTCCTGGAGCAAGGGAGAGGCCAGGCCTGGATTCCTGCTGGGATGAAGCTCCCCTGGCCCTGCCCCTTCCCAGGGCTGTGATTGCCACTCACACTTGTTGGGATCAACGGATTCTCCCCTGAGCCAGAGTCTAAAAATACTGGGACAAGCTGAGCTCAGCATCTGTCTGTGCCAGAGCCCGGAGTTTTCCGAGGGTGAAATTCCTGGAACGCACAGGGAGGTTGTGCCAGGGACTTTGGGAATAATCCTGCTCTTGGAATAATCCTTGTACATTGAAGGTTTGGGGACAGGGCCCTGTTTTCCTGAATTTCCAAGATCATTCCTGCACAGCAGAGTTCCAGGAGCAGGATTCCCTTGTTCCACCCAGAGAAACCAGAGTGGGGTTTGGGGCCTCCCTGGGTGTGTTTGGAACAGGCTTAGGCTGGGGAGGGCTGAGCAATCCTAAAATCCAGTTCTGTTTCCCCTCTGGAGACAAAAAAAATCCCAGGTTTTGGCCAGCCCTGTCCCAGCTTTGATCCTCAGTCCCTTTTCTCCGACCGGAATTCTTTTATTTCTGTCCTGTACAAAAACAGTGTCTGTGGCCTGTGCCCAAATAAATATTTACTGCCACACGTGCCTGGAAACTGAATTTTATTGGGGAATTGTGGGGCCTTTGGGGTGGGGAGCAGCACTTGTGTGGAGAGAAAAGGGGGTTTGGGTAAAGATTGAGCATTTTGGGGGTGTTTTATCCCCCAGGCAGCCTGAGCCCAGCTCCTTCCCTGTGGTGCCTTTTCCCTGATTTCCCTCAGGGATCCATCCGGCTGCTCCAGGGCTGGCAGGGGCCAGGTCCATCCCCGGTGGCCTCAGGGTGACTTTGGAGCTGCTCCTTTGTCCTGGGTGCCCTCCAGGAAGGAAAAGCCTTCCCTGCCCTGCCTGGGAGCAGCGGTTTGGAGCAGGCTGATGCTGTTGGAATATTAAATCCTACAGCTTTGGAATGCTGATTTGGGGANTGCAGCCGCGGGTCTGGGGGTTCCCTGCCTGGGTTGCCATGGAAACCCTTCCCAATTCAGCATCGCTGCCGCGGCTGCTCTCACCTGGGCCGGGTGTGGCTGCTGGGGCTGGGCTGGGGTGCGGGGGGAGAGCCCTGGACCCTCCTCATCCTCCTCCAGTCCTTCCTCATCCTCCTCCAGTCCTTCCTCATCCTCCTCAGTCCTGCACCCTCCTCAGTCTTGCACCCTTCTTACCCTCCCAGTCCTGGACCCTCCTCATCCTCCTCAATCCTTCCTCATCCTCCTCAGTCCTGCACCCTCCTCATCCTCCCTCAGTCCTTCCTCCCACCTTCCCAGGCAATTCCAGCCAAGACTGGCTTTTTTTTGGGTGCATTTAAGGCAATATTTCTCTGTCCCCGGAGCGTTCCCCCACCTCTGCCCCTCTCGTGGAAGAACAAACCCCTCCAAGGGGTCCTTCCCAGAGGTTTCCAGGGAGAAGGGAGCAGCTGGGACGCTCCTGGGTGAGACCCTCAGCACCTGATAAATCCCCCACAGCTGCACCTGTGCTGACCAGGGCCAGGGCCAGGGCCAGGCTGGTGGCACCGCAGGGCCCTTCACACCTGCGATAAAAACTCTGGATTTTTTTGGGGAACAAAAGCAGCTGCAATGAAAAATTTGGGGGGAATTTTAGGGCCAGGTTCGGTGTCTCTCTACTGCTGCCGCTTCACCGTAGGGATGCTCTTTGCAAACACAAACTCGGCTGTTCTGAACGCCCTAAAAAGCTGGTTTTTTCCCCCAGGAATGGCCTTTCCCGGCTGCCCGGGCTCCTCCCGGGGCAGCTCTGCCGGCAGATGGCAGCTGGGGAGCTCCGCACACCTCGCTGCTGGCTGCAGCCCGCGCTCCCGGGGAATTGCAGCTCGGGGCTGCTGGGCTCGAACATTTTGGGGGGTGGACGTGAAAATTTGGCTGCAGAAATCCGAGAGGGGACGGAGCTGCCCCTAAAGGCTGCCCCAGCTTGGGGCTGCTGCTGGCAGGAATCTCCTGGATCCTCTGCCTTGGGCTGACCCCATCCCCTGCTCCTCCTCCTCCCCGTTTGGTTGGGAAGCTGAGGGAGGTGGAGATGATGAGTGCGCGTTGTTGTTTTCCCTGGGAGCACAAACAATCCGCACCCGCTAATCACCGCAATAATTATAAATCACTCTGGGAGAGGGATCCCTGCTGGGGTTTTTTGGGGTTTTTTTGGGGGCCGTTTTCCAAGCCCCACGTTGAATTCCGTGTCCCTGGTGCACACGGGAATGGTCTGGCGGGGTGTGCGTGTGTTTGGGGGGTGTCACACGCACGGCCTGTGCTGCCCGGTGCTGTCAAGTGTAAACAGAGCATTTCTGCACTAAAAATAACCTCTCCTCTGAGGAAGGGAGCAGCTGATCCCTGCAGCCCAGATGCAGGAGTTCAGCGGGGTTAGGTCACCTATTTTTTCATTAATGGCATTATTTAATTACAAATTCCCTTCAGTTTTATCCTCGGGAGCTTGGAAACAAAAGGGCCTCGTTGCTTTGCATCCATCAGGAACTCGCTCTGATAAAAATTCAGATATCAAAGGCAGGCTGTTAAATAACTTCGATGGGAGGCTGTCTAACAACACAACAGCATCACCCGGGGCTTTCTGGGCAAGGGAATGACTTTTACCTCTTGTTTAAAATCACTCTGAGGACTCAGACATTACCCAGCGTGGCCTGTGCTGACCTTTTCTCCTCTCGGCTCTCCAGGCACCTCGGAGATGGTGGTAATTAAAGTCCAGCAGGGCTTCAGGGAGGGTAATTGTGTTCTTTGTGGTGAAGGAGGAATCAAAGCTGGGCTGGCAGGGCTGGATTTGCATCTGGTGGCATCTCCCATTCTCATCTCCACCAAAACTCCGTTTCCTCGGGCTGGGCTGGGCAGCAGGACCTTGTTTTGGGGCTGGATCCTCCCTTCCTGCTCAGCTCAGCGTTCTGTGGACAGGGGAAGGCTCCAAGAGGTTTTCTTTGCTCATCCCACTCTCCTCCGTGAATCTTTTTGCCTTTATGAATGCTCTGTCTGCCTCTGCTGTGAATAATTAAGACCCTAATTTGCCGGAAGCGCGAGGCCTCTCCGGGTCCCTGCGGTCGGGAGGGTGCTGGGACGGAGCTGCTGCCAGGAATTCTTGCTGGGAGACACAAAACTGCAGCTCTGCCACTTTTGGAACACACAGGATTTTCCCCTTTGGAAGCACAAAAGTAAGAAATCAATCAGGGTGGTGAGGGCTGGAGAGGGCAGGGTGGGGACGTGTCGGTGCCGCTGCTCCGGGACACGAGCAAAATCCTTTGGAAAAGGATGGAATTGGTGCTGCTGCTGCTGCTGCAGCTCCAGTGGAGTTGTCTCCTGGCTGAGGCCAGATTTGTGGGAACAGCTGGTGATAAATGGGATTTCATTAGTGTGGAAGGAGGGAAGGCTGCAGAGCAAAGGCCTCCCAGACCCATCCATCACAGGGCCTGGCAGAAAGGCCTTTGCCAACAAACGCCGAGCACAGGACAGAGCTCATCAAAAAGCCACTTCCAGATTGTTCTGGCGAGGAAAAGGATGGGCTCCAGCTCCCCTGGGTGGGGGGAGAGGCACAGGGAACGTGGCCACCTCTGTCCCTGGTGCCTGAGGGAGCTGGCACTGGCTCAGGGACAGCCCCAGAGCCTGCCAGGGCCAGGGAAGATCCCACAAAGCTTCCAGAGCCCTGGAAAAAGCTGCTCAGAGAGTTCAGGGAAGGGCCTGGCCTTGCTCCTGCTGCGTTTTGATGCCACGAGAGCCAAGGGCAGGAATTGGCACTGAACAGTGGGAGTGGGTGAGACAGGAACAGCCAGAACAGGGAGCTGCACCTGCCNATGAATGCTCTGTCTGCCTCTGCTGTGAATAATTAAGACCCTAATTTGCCGGAAGCGCGAGGCCTCTCCGGGTCCCTGCGGTCGGGAGGGTGCTGGGACGGAGCTGCTGCCAGGAATTCTTGCTGGGAGACACAAAACTGCAGCTCTGCCACTTTTGGAACACACAGGATTTTCCCCTTTGGAAGCACAAAAGTAAGAAATCAATCAGGGTGGTGAGGGCTGGAGAGGGCAGGGTGGGGACGTGTCGGTGCCGCTGCTCCGGGACACGAGCAAAATCCTTTGGAAAAGGATGGAATTGGTGCTGCTGCTGCTGCTGCAGCTCCAGTGGAGTTGTCTCCTGGCTGAGGCCAGATTTGTGGGAACAGCTGGTGATAAATGGGATTTCATTAGTGTGGAAGGAGGGAAGGCTGCAGAGCAAAGGCCTCCCAGACCCATCCATCACAGGGCCTGGCAGAAAGGCCTTTGCCAACAAACGCCGAGCACAGGACAGAGCTCATCAAAAAGCCACTTCCAGATTGTTCTGGCGAGGAAAAGGATGGGCTCCAGCACCCCTGGGTGGGGGGAGAGGCACAGGGAACGTGGCCACCTCTGTCCCTGGTGCCTGAGGGAGCTGGCACTGGCTCAGGGACAGCCCCAGAGCCTGCCAGGGCCAGGGAAGATCCCACAAAGCTTCCAGAGCCCTGGAAAAAGCTGCTCAGAGAGTTCAGGGAAGGGCCTGGCCTTGCTCCTGCTGCGTTTTGATGCCACGAGAGCCAAGGGCAGGAATTGGCACTGAACAGTGGGAGTGGGTGAGACAGGAACAGCCAGAACAGGGAGCTGCACCTGCCCAGGCTGGGCTCTGAGTCCTGGCAAGAGGCAGAATCCTCGTGCAGGATCCCTGTGATCCATGAAGATCCCCCAATCCACAGTTTGAGCTTGGATTAGCTGCAGATTCCTCATTTTGTGACTCACTGCATGACTTATACACCTTCCTGCACGACTTTAGACCTCCTTGCATGACTTCAGACCTCCTCACATGATTTTTTTAGACCTCCTCACATCATTTCTGGACCTTCTCACATCATTTTTAGACCTCACTGCACGACTTTTAGACCTTCCCCAGGTAGCCCAGCCTCTCAGAGGGTTGGTTCTCTGCTGCAGGTCGAGGTGGAGTCCTCAGGGGTTGCTCTGAGGATATCAGGCACAGAAGGAACTGGCAGAAAAAGCTGTTTTGGTGCCGCAGTGCTGCCTGAGCTGGCTCAGAGCAGGTCCTGGGGCCACCAGCACGGAATTCCCTGGAGCTGGGGGAGCTCCTGAGTGTGTTTCCCTCCTGGGAGTCCTGCTGGGATGTGCAGCAGCTTGATCAGGAGCTCCCTGCCTCGGGAAAGGTGACTCAGCCAGGTGTGGCACCCACCAAGGAGCAAAGCAAGGCTGGAATTTTGCTGCCAGAATTTAAGGATCCATTCCCAGCTCCACCTCGGCCACAGCAGAGAACCTGGTAGAGAACATGAGGAACTTTTTCCCGGGCTTTTTCCCTCCCAAATCCCACCCTCCTGCTTCCACAGCAGTGACAGAGATGCAAACCAAACACACCTTGCTTGGAGCTGATCTCTATTTGAAAAGAAGGTGCTCCTGGGAGGGAGAAAATATCCAACACTGGCACGGGGTGGGAAACAAATCCCGAAAAATTTTTTGCCACCCACTTCCTTCCTTCTCTTCTAAAGTACCCTGGAACAAAATGTTACTACAGCAGCTCCAGCCCCAGACAGTTGTGAGAACACTTCATGCAACAGAAATAAAAAGAAAGTAAAAACTAACCAAGGAAAAAAAAAACCCCAAACCCAGAGGAGAAGAGCTCTTCCCTGGCTCCGCAGGTCTGGGAATTCCTGCGTTTCCCTGGGAAAGGGAAGGGCTTTGCCTGGCCACGATCCAGCACAGAGTCACCAGCAGTTCTCTCCCCGCTCCAGCAGATTCCCGAGGTGCCAGACCCGGGTCCTGCCCTGACTCGCAGCTGAGTGTGGGAGCTGCGGGTTCCTCTGCGGCCACCAGGTGAGCGAGAGGAGAGGCAGGGCCTCTCCACAGGCAACATTCCCAGGATTTCTGCTGCCTTTGCCTAATTTATAGCGGCACAGAGGACAAAAAACCAACCCCAAAACACATCCAAATCCATCAACACTCCTGTAAGGTTACAACTACAGCTACAGAACACTCCCACGGGCTCTGGGAATGACAGAGGTGAGGGACACAATTCCAGCTTTCCACGGGCCTCCCTCAGGCCTTGCTCAATTCCAGAGGCTGGACAACTTCTAGGAGAACTCCCAGACTTCTGGGATAACTCCTGAACTTCTCACAGGCCCCTCAGGGCACCAGTCCCAGCGTGCTCCCAACACCTCCTGCTCTCCTTGAATCCAGCTGGGACCTGTCCCCATCACACGGAGCAGGACACGGAGCAGGACATGAGCAGGACATCCCTGGGGGCTGCTTCCCAATATAAAAGGGGAAAAAAAAGAAGAAAAAAATAACCCAAGAGCAACTGTGACTTGCTNAAATATCCAACACTGGCACGGGGTGGGAAACAAATCCCGAAAAATTTTTTGCCACCCACTTCCTTCCTTCTCTTCTAAAGTACCCTGGAACAAAATGTTACTACAGCAGCTCCAGCCCCAGACAGTTGTGAGAACACTTCATGCAACAGAAATAAAAAGAAAGTAAAAACTAACCAAGGAAAAAAAAAACCCCAAACCCAGAGGAGAAGAGCTCTTCCCTGGCTCCGCAGGTCTGGGAATTCCTGCGTTTCCCTGGGAAAGGGAAGGGCTTTGCCTGGCCACGATCCAGCACAGAGTCACCAGCAGTTCTCTCCCCGCTCCAGCAGATTCCCGAGGTGCCAGACCCGGGTCCTGCCCTGACTCGCAGCTGAGTGTGGGAGCTGCGGGTTCCTCTGCGGCCACCAGGTGAGCGAGAGGAGAGGCAGGGCCTCTCCACAGGCAACATTCCCAGGATTTCTGCTGCCTTTGCCTAATTTATAGCGGCACAGAGGACAAAAAACCAACCCCAAAACACATCCAAATCCATCAACACTCCTGTAAGGTTACAACTACAGCTACAGAACACTCCCACGGGCTCTGGGAATGACAGAGGTGAGGGACACAATTCCAGCTTTCCACGGGCCTCCCTCAGGCCTTGCTCAATTCCAGAGGCTGGACAACTTCTAGGAGAACTCCCAGACTTCTGGGATAACTCCTGAACTTCTCACAGGCCCCTCAGGGCACCAGTCCCAGCGTGCTCCCAACACCTCCTGCTCTCCTTGAATCCAGCTGGGACCTGTCCCCATCACACGGAGCAGGACACGGAGCAGGACATGAGCAGGACATCCCTGGGGGCTGCTTCCCAATATAAAAGGGGAAAAAAAAGAAGAAAAAAATAACCCAAGAGCAACTGTGACTTGCTCCATTTAATTTCAATTAACTGCAGCCCTCAGAGGCCAGCGGAGACGCCAACCCAGTAGCTTGGTGGCCGTGCCCTGAGGGATGTCCCATTTCCCAAATTCACCATCCCCAGCCAAGCCTCTGCTCTGCTCAGCTCCAAGGTTTCACCAGTCATTAAATCCCAGCTCAGCCAGGCTTTAAACCCTGCAGTTCTTCCTCTGGAGGAGCTGTGGGAAGGACACGGGGTCAGGGAAGCTCCCATCTCTGCAGTGGGGACCTCGGGATGCTCCTGACAGTGCCCAGTGGGACTGGATCCTGCTGGAAAGACACAGGATTGGGGAAGAGGAAAAGGAGGAACTTGTCCTGGGTGTGCTAAACCTCTCCTCCCTCCCCTCGGTGGGGGAAACAGGCAGCTGATTTGCAAAAGGCAAGTGGTTTCCTAAAAAACTACAGAAAAAACCCCCACCAAGGCGGCTCAGCCCCTTCCCCTTAGAAAATGTAAAAACCTGGGAGACACAGTGTGGCAGCAGGGAGGTGGGGAGGCAGCACGGGCACAGCTGCCATCTCTGGGCCATGCCACGGCCATGGCAGGGGCCAGAGAGGTCTGGCTGGGACTTCAGGTGCTCCCTGGAGAGGATTCGGGGGCTCGGGTGCTCCCTGGAGAGGATTCAGGAGCTCAGGTCCTCTCTGCCCTGCTCTGGGGGCTCGCTGGGCAGTGAGTGGCTGGTCTGGTGTCCACTCTGTCCAGGCAGCTGCTGGTGGGGTGGCAAATCCTGCCCGGACAGGCCTCGAGGCTGCCCTGTGACCACGGGAGCTCTCGGTGCCCAGTCCCAGCTGAGGCTGCCCCTGCTCCGAGGGGGCTGCTCTGCCTCTGCTGCTGCTGCTGCTCAGTTGCTCTCCACCAGCTTGGCCAGTCCCTGCCTGAGCTCACTGAGCTCGAAGATCTTCACATCCATGATCTCGGCCACCTTGGTGACCTCGTTGTGCATCTTCTCCCTCTCGGCCAGGGTCTCTGCCAGGGTCTGCTCAGCCAGGTGAAGGCGCTGCTCCAGCTCTGCGTTGCGGGCCTCCAGCTCCTGCCAGGGACAGCCAGCACTGAGGTGGCTGCTCAGAGCCCCTGATCTCCCCCAAGCAGCCCTGCTGCCACCCACACCCACCCCGTGTCCCCAGGGCTCCTTCCCTGAGGGATGTCCCTCTCCTGAGCCACCGTGTGTGAGCTCTGCCCGCGGTGTGAGGGTGTGGAGCTGCAGCTCTCCCCACGTGGATCCTCTCCAGGCCGGTGGGATTTGCTGTCTGGAGCTGCTCCTGCCACGGGAGCCCACGTGGGGCTCCCAGATAAGCACGGGCAGTGCCCCAGAGAGGCACATCCTGCTCCAGCTGTGTCCCTGCCAGCCAGAGCTCTGCTCCAGCAGGAATTCAGGAATTCTGAGGGTGGAGGGTGACAGGACACCCCAAGCACTGCCACAGTCCCCTGTCAAGGGCTGCTGGAAGCGCTCAAGGAGAGAACAGGAGGGCTGGGATTGCTGCTGGCTGCTCTCTGTGCCCTGTGTCACATCCCTGAGGGACACAGGAGGGTGGCACAAGGCAGAGACACAAGCAAGGAGCTGCTCCCAGCATCCAGAGGCGTGGCAGCCCTCTGGCATTCCCTCTGTGGCTCCAAGGAGAAGTGGGGATGGATCTGGGAGCTGAGGTGTCCCAGATGTGCCACCTTTACCTGCAGCTTCTGCAGCGTCTCCTCGCGCTCCCCCTCCACCTCCCACCGGCTGCACTTCTGGCTCTTCAGCATCTGGATCTCCTGGAGCACAGGGAGGGAGAGCCTCGAGTCAGAGCCAGCCCTGTGCCAGCAGGAACAGCTCCCAGCTCCCAGCTCCCAGCTCCAAGGAGCACAGAACCACAGGCAGCTCCACATTTTCACACCTCCCTTCCTAAGCTGCGCCTGCTGTACCTGGGTGAAAGTCCCTGCACAGCTCTGCCCCAGCACTTCTGCTCCAGGCCTGGGGAGGGGACAGAGATCTCCTCCTCCTCTGAGGATCAGGAACCCCAAAACACCTCCCTCCCTCCCTCTGTGGCTCCATCCCTGCACCAGGCCAGCAGCCAGCCCAGGGATGTGTAAATCAGAGAGATCCTCCTCCACAGCCTCTGTAATTAAAACCCTGCTTTAAATCATTCATTCATTTAAATGCAGCGAAAGGGAGAAGCAATTACCACACCAGAGGCCAACTGCCACCGCAGATGGCTGAGAGGGGAAGGGGTAAGAGAGCTCTGCACAGAGTCTGAGCCTCTCCACTCCAGCCCAGGGACAGGGGAAGCGTGTCCAGCACGTCCCAGCGCTTCCCTGTCCCTCAGCTTTGCTTCCTGGGGAGGGAATAACGAGGGCCCTGAGCTCAGAGCAGCTCTGCTGCCTGACAGGCTGCTGGTGATAGACAGGCTGGGGGGGTTATCAGAGTCTCACCTCATCTTTAGCCTTGATCAGCAGCTCCAGCTCCTCCAGGGTTTGGCTCAGCTCTTCTTTGTTGTTCTCGCTGGAGGAATCGTGAGTCCCCTGCGACTCCAGCTCTGCCACCTGCAAGGGGAGGCTCCCTCAGAGCTGCAGGAATTTCCTGGCTCCTCATCACCCACTGCTGTTCTCTGCCATGTTTTGGCTTCCCTGGAAACCCACCTGAGTTCACAGCAGCTCCCACTTGGAGCTGGAAGGAAAAAAATTCCTTCTGCTCTGCCTGGATCACGCCCAGAAACACTTTGTGGCTAAAAAACCCAGTTTAGAGACTCTGTCTGTGCTTTCTCCAGGAGTTTTGCACTTCAGCACAGCTGAACTGGCTGACACCAAGCACCTGAGCCTCCAGCCCAAAGATACAGCTCCATTTACACCTCTGGGTAGAGATTTCCCAGGAAAAGAGAGTTGCTGCAGCTCAGCAGCTGAGCTGGAAGGGTTTGCCCAAGCGTACTCCCCAGCCCTGAAACATTCAGCTCGGTGGCTTGGATTATTCATGAGGAGGATTCATTTTTAAAGCTCATCACAAGGGCTGCAGCAGCTTTTGCTGGGGCCAGGCTCCCACTGGGGCTGCTCTGAGCTCTGCAAACACCTCCAGTGACAAGGACCTCACCCAGACAGGGAGCAGATCCTGGTGTTCCCAGGAGCAGGACAGCACTGGATCCATGTCCAGAGTGGCTGTGAGCTGCCAGGATCACAGGGTGGTGGCCAGAATCCCCCAAAATGCTCTGATTTAGGGACAATAATTGAGATGTTTCACTGAGTTACAGTTTTTTCTGTGATTCTGCCACGGCTCCAGTGTTGCCCTCCACACGAGGCTCCCCAAATCCTCCTTCCCAGCTCTCAGCTGAGTGTGCACAGAGCAGGGGCAGGGAAAAGTCAGCCCGACCCAGACAGCCCCAAAACCACCACACACCGAGGTCTGTGCTGCTCCTGCTGCAGAGCAGAAGAATCTGTTCCAGGCACCAGCACTGGGAACCAGCAGCAGGCACCGGGAATCCTGAGGGATGGATGTTTACTGCACACCCTGGCCACACAACAGCCATCGAGTGCAAACAGCTGTTAATTGCTCCAAATCCCTGCTGGCTCTTAAATGAGCCATCTCCAAGTGAAATGGCTCCGTGCCTCCTTCTCCAAGGCTCCAGAGGCCTTTCCCAGCCAAACCCCAGCTGTCCTAAAAAGCCTTTTCCGAGCACTCCACACGGCTCTGCCCTCCCAGCAAAGCCACCCGTGTGACTGTCACTGCCCTGCCCAGATCCACCCAGTCGGGCTGTGACCTCCCTGCCACTCTGGAGGTCAAAGATCCCGTTATTCCAAGGGAACAAGGCCTTGTTTGTGCTGCGCCACACGGGTTTCATGATGTTGCAGCTCGGATCCGAGCTAATTATAGCAGCCAGAGCAATCTTCATCCTTCCTGTCAGCAGCCACAGATCGCCCTGATGCCTGCCTGGGGCAAACAGGCCTTAATCTTGCTGGAAGCTGGGAATTACTTCCAGAAAATCTGAAGGGAAGCTGAAATTCTGTGACTTTGCACTTTGGTTTCCTCCCTTTCCCCACAGGGACTCGGCACATGCTGCAGGCAGGAGCTCCCCAATCCCACAACCTCATTCCTTGACATGATTTCCCTGCCAGGCTCGTGCAGCACCCTGGATTTGCTGGATTTGATGGCAAAAGGGGGTCAAGGGCAGCACCTGGGCTGGGGTTTCCCCCTGAGCTCACCCGCTGGCGCAGCGTTTCCGTCTCCTCCTGATACGCCGTCAGCTGCTTCTTCCACTGGTCCACGTTGGCGTTGGCCTCGTGCAGAGCAGCCACCAGCTTGTTGTTGTTGTCCTGGAGGCTGAAGAACTCAGCTTCCCACTGCACCTCGCTCACAGAGCTGGGGGAGAGAGCAGGAGAGGTTCAGGAGAAGGGTGGAGGCTTCTCCCCCAATTCTGAGTGCTTTTCTTCTGCAGGTTTCTCTTCAACTTCCCAAATGTAAACGCCTCCTCCAGCTCTGAATCTCCCCCTCTGTCCTTTATCCCTGGATAATATTTGGCTTTCAAACTTGGAGCTGCACAAACCACACTGAGATTAATGGGGTGGGGGAGATCCAGGTACTCTAAAGGGGTTCTGC
This sequence comes from Ifrita kowaldi, assembly GCA_013398055.1. Lineage (NCBI taxonomy): Eukaryota > Metazoa > Chordata > Aves > Passeriformes > Cinclosomatidae > Ifrita > Ifrita kowaldi. The sequence goes on from VZRS01001987.1 coordinate 15,410, forward strand.
AACGTGGGATTGTGAATCCATTTCAAAAATCCACATTAGAGCAGAGTTTGCTTTGAATAAAGCCCAGACTCAGGAGAAGGTAGCAAAGGACACTTTGCTTTTGATTTAAAAATACTCTCAAGTGTTCAGCTGGGAGCTTGACAGGAGCCACAGGGCAGAATCCAGCCCCAAGTCTTTTGAAGAGACAAAGAGAGGAAGCAGCAGAGACTTTGCTGGAATCCTCAGGGGAATTAACACGAACGCAGCCCTGGGCCAGCTGGAAAAGTGTGAACATCTCCTGGTATCACAAACTACTGATCTGGAGATAACTGGCATCAACCCATCCCTGCTGCAGGCACAGAGCATCCTCCTTCCCACGCTGCCTGAGCAGCACATTTCCAAGCTGGAATAACTTCCTGCTGGGAAAGGGGGAAATGAATCCAGTGGAGGGTTTGAGAAGCAGACACGGGGCATTACTCAGAGACCTAAAGGAGTAGAATTGCTCAGAATTCTTTGGGATGACAAAGCCAAGCACCAAATGCTGCCAGAGCAGAGAGCTTGGGAATCAGGAGCACTCGTGGCAGCCTCACCCTTCCGAGAGCATCTTCTTCAGCCTCTCCTTCTCCGTTGTTATCTCCACATCAGCACTCTGGCTCCGGAATAATTTATCCTCTCCCGGCCCATTGGAGCTGATGATGGGGCTGGGAAGTACCTGGGGGATGAAGGAGGGGTGGTCACCACCAGCACTGGACTGGCCCCGTGGCCACGAACCCAGCCTGGGTCCATGGGGTCAGTTCTCAGCCCCTGCACTCCTGGGACCAACCTGGATCCCTCCCAGCTCAGGGAGAGCTGGGTTTGGCCACGTGGCAGAGGTGACAAGAGGTGACAAATCCCCTCAGCCACGGCACAGGGGTGGCTCTGGGAGCTCTCTCTCGGACAGAGAGGTTGGTACTTTGCTCTTCCAGCAGTGCCATGTCCTCCCTGTCCCTGTCTCCATGCTGGGCTGGGGCAGTGATCCCAGTGCAGGGGACACCAGATCCCAGTGCAGGAGGGGACAGATCCCAATGCAGGAGGGGACAGATCCCAGTGCAGTGGCCTCACAGCTCACAGCCATCCCTCCCTCCTGCTGGGATACAGGGAATTCTCTGGCCCTCAGCTCCCCCTGAGAAATGCCATCGGTGGCACAGCCTGTCACCCGAGTCCCGTGGCCAGGCCCAGACCTCAGCTGCTCAAAGTGGCCTTTTCAGGGGTTTGCTGAATTCCTCAGAGGATTTTCTTGCTGGTTCTCAGAGCAGTGGGGAGATTGAAACTCCAAACACAGAGCTGCCAGGCTGCCTGGGTTCAGTTCAGCTGGAATTCAGACACCAGGTGACATTCTCAGGGAGAAAAAAACCTCTGTCATTGCTCAGGGGACTCTGGCACCCATTTTCCAAAGGTGTGGGAGAAGAAACAGCCCCTACAGTTTATTCTTCTCCATGGCTCCTGCTCCTGCACACTTCAGAAACTGAGGCAGGAAGGGGCAGAAGCTCCTCCTGTGGTGTGAAGCCGGGAAGAGTTGAAGATGCTCCTCACTGTTGTGTCTCTTCCATTCTCCACAGGGACACACCCCGGGATTGGGGCTGCTAAATGGGATGGGGATTGGCCCTAAAAGGTACCAGAGGACAGGGAAGAAATGCTATTCTGGGAATTCCCCAGCCCAGAAAATGTGAAGCATGAGGAAAGTAGTGCAGATGCAGAAAAGGAGGGAGGCCTGATTTAATTTCAGGAGACAGATCCGCTCTGTGCTCACTTGCAAACAGACACACAATCAATTATTCAGAGATGAAACTCGTGTCTGGAGCTCTGCTAATGCACAGCTCAGGAATCAGCAGCTGGGACAGTGGCAGAAGGGATGGTGGGGAGGGCAGGAATGTGGGACAAGCTGTGCAAGCCCACACGGCCGGGGACACCACACGTGTCCCTGTCACTGCAGGCAGGGCCCTGCCCGTGTCCAGGCGCTCCCACTCGGAGAGGAGCAGGCTGGGATGGCAACAGGGCTCAGTTTTAGCACTGCTGAGTCAAAGCAGGAGAATGAGCAGAGCCTTGGGCCAGCTCCCTGAGCTGTGCTTGAGCTCCCCATCCTCCTCTGCCAGGTGCCAGCGCAGCGCAGGGAGGGGACAGGAGCGTGTCCTGCTGTGGCACCTGAGCAGCTCTGCCTGCTGCAAACAGCACAACAGGGAGAATCTCTGCTCCCAGCCAGGGCAGCTGGGAGATGGAGGCTGCAGCTGGCCAGGAATCTGTCTCCAAAAGACACCAACAACTTGTGTTTCTCCAGGGAATCATCTCCTCCCTTCTTTACCTGCCACCCATTAGGACAGGGCATGGAGTGAGCCAACATTCAGGCAGATTTCCCCCATTTTTGCACCCCACGTGACATTTCCAGTCTCTGCAGAGCCACCACCTCCCTCTTCTCCCTGCAGGCCAAGGTATTGTTCACACTCCCTCCTCCTCTGCTGCTGCCTTCCCATCTGTGCCCATCCCAGGGAACGCCGTGTCCTCCATCCCACTGCTCCCCTCCTGCTGCCAGGAGCTCTGGGGACGGCAGAGCCACCTCTGGAGCAAAACTCCTTGGGAGGGCACCTCCAGCAGCAGCACGGAGCTGCTTCTCCACGGGGAAGAGCAGCACAGAGCTCCCCACAGCTCCCATTCCAGTTTAGCTGCGCAGGGAGATTGCCAGTGGAATGATGTGGGAATGAGCTGTGATGGGCTCCAGCTTTCTGGCTGAGAAGAACCTCCTGCAGCCTCAGAAAAGGCAGGAAAAAAACGATTGGAAATTACAAAAACCACCAAACAAACAACAACAGCAATAAAATTCCAACCAACACCACAACGAGAAACGCCCACACCCCCTGCATGGCTTTGTGAGATATGAAATGGGTTTGACAGTTTAACTGGCAAAGAGGGAGGAGTGTGAACCTTCCCAGGAGCTCCACTCAAGCACTAATTCATTAATTAATCTATTTTATGTGACCTCAGGGCCACTGGTGTCACCAGAACTGGTCCAGCCTGGCTGGCAATAAAGCTCTAGGAGAGGACGAGATGAGAGCAAGAGGAGAGCACCACGGGGACCATTTTCTCCCCTTTTCCTCATCCCTCTTCCCCGTTCCCAAGCATTACCTGGTGGGAGGTGATGTTCAGGGCAGGATTGGTCAGCTCTGTTTTATCCTGGGACTTCTCCCTGGCCAAACGAGCTGCTTCCTTCACTTCCTGGAATTTCTCTGCAAACTGGAGGGGAGGGGAAGAGTCACTGTGGGGCTGTGCTGAAATGTGCAGCAAGCAGAGCTGATGCCTGGCTTCCTCCTCTGTCTGCAGCTTCATTTAAAATGCTTTTTAATTTCTCTTAAAGAATAAAATTCAGGGAATAACCCCAGAATTTGGCACTCAGGGCTGCAGGTTCAGCTAAACAGCAACGACAGAAACAGGCCCTGCAGACTCAGCTCCATTTGTGATGCTCAAAGCACTCTGCAAATGCCACTTTAAAGCTGTTTTTAGTATCTTTGCACCTCCAATTACACTTTAGCCCGGTGAGAGCAGCATTCCAGCAGGTCCCTAAGGATTTTCTGCAGAGGCTGAGCTCCCCTGAGGGCTTTCAGAGGTTTCCCTGCAGCATTACCTGGGACAGGTGCTGCTCCGAGGCAAAGCCCAGCCCGTACACGGTGTTGGCTCTGCTGTCAGCCCACTGCCCAAATTTCTGGGATGTCTTTGTGAAGGTCATGTTGGGGGTGATGGTGCTGTTGATGATTGCCTGTGGAGAGAGGCAGTGAGAGTCAGGAAACCCCAGGCTGCTGCCCTGGTGTGGGACTGATCAGGGAATCAGGGAATGCTTTGGCTTGGAAAGGACCTTAAAGATCATCTCATTCCAACCTCCTGCCACAGCAGGGATGGCACTCACTGGATCCCCATAATCCTTGAGAACTCTGGGAATTAGGGGTAGAAATCCCTGGTTTTTAATTTATAAAACAACAGTCTGGGTTTTTGGTGACCGAAAGTCTGACTACGTGACATGAATGAATCTTAATCATCTTTTCTACTAAAAAAGGAAAAAAAAAACCCCTCAGTACCACCAGCTTCCTCCATTGCTGGAAAAGATGATGAGAGACAGTTTGTCTCTGGGGCCTCAACAACTTTCTGATGTTCTCCATTTTCGTGGCAAGAAGGGGAAAAATAAAAGGTTTAACCAGCACTCAGGACAAGCTATTACACAACCCTCTCTGCTGGGTAGGGGAGCAGCAAAATCAGCTGCCTGGAACACTCTCTGCCATCAGAGAGCTTCAGGAAGCAGCCAGGAAAATGCCCATCAGGAGCAGTTTGGGGAGAGTAAATCATCTTTTGTGGAGGTGACTTCACCTCTGAGCCTCCCTCAGCCTCTGTATTTTCACCGTGTCTGCAGGGCGGGGGTCAGCACAGAATAAAAGCTCTCAGGAAACACTTCTGTGAGAGCAGAGTGGGCAAGGAGGGGACAACACCAGACCCCGAGGCACCTTTTTGATCATCAGTGTCACCTAGCACACCTGAGCACGGGGGCAGGGATGTTTTACCTTCCACACCCTGCGGGAAGACACCGAAATGCCCGTGCTGAGAACTGCCTGATTTCACACCAAAACCACCCACACCAGGGCAGGTTTGGGCTGGGAAAAGCTGCTTTTGTGGGGGAGAAGCTGCTTTTGTGGGGGAGAAGCTGCTTTTGTGGGGAAAGAGCTGCTGTGTGATGCCAGCAGGGCGTGTGCCCTACCTTGGTGCCCCCCACGCTGATGATCCTGTACACGTTGCGGGTGGCATCGTAGAAGTAGGAGACGGTCAGGGCGTGTTTGCTGGCAGGGATCCAGTTCCTTTTGGTGGCAGGGTCGATCTGGAAAACATGGGCCCTGGTGCTGAAGATTGGCTGCTCCCTGCAGGACAGGAAAACAGGGAAGAAGCTGAGGAAAGGGGGAAGTGCAGCCATTTCCTGTTGCTCGTGTTGCCCTCCTGCCGTTCCCCTTATCCCGGACACTGCTCCTGCTGCTCCCCTTCCCTGTGTTCTTCCCCAGTCCCAGCCAGCCCCTCCTGAGGCTCTGGGCAGGGAGCAGCAGCTCCCCCCTGTCCCTGCTGCTGTCACCTCACACCCCTTTTATCACGACCCAAGCTCTCCGGCATTCCCGTGAGTTGTTTTTCCAAGAGTTCTGGGTTTCTCCCCTGGAGCCCTCCACATCCCTGGCACTCCTCTAAATCCCAATTTTAGAAGCTGGAATCATCCTGTGCTGATGCCTGAGCAAAGGAAAAGCCCGTGGCTGTTTGTGCCTCCTGTCTGTCCCCACCACCCCGTGGGGTGACAGCAGCTCTCGCTTCCCAGTGACCTTGTGCTTGGAAAATCCCCTTGGCACAAAAACTGAGGGAGTTTCACCCCAGGCACAGGTTTGTACCTTCCTCTAGAGCTCGTCCTCTCCTATACACTTGAGACAAGTCCTTGTACCCAAGGACAGGCAGAAAATTTCCAGGTAAAAACACGAAAAGACCCCCAAAATCTCATTTTTGGGGCACAGCTGATGGTCCCTCACAGCACAGCCATTGGGGCAGGGTTATGATCAGAGTTTAGATTATTTTTAGCCTGATTTGAAGCTTTCTTCCACCATCCCTCATCCCTGAGTGCTCAGCTCACAGCAGCTTCCCCAGGAGCAGGATTTTAGGGCCGTTGTATTAATTCTGTTTTGTAGGATATCTGCAGGGTGGAGCTGTAGGGGAATGGAGGGATGGATGGATGGATGGATGGATGGAGGGATGGAGGGATGGATGGATGGATGGATGGATGGATGGATGGAGGGAGGGATGGATGGATGGATGGAGGGATGGAGGGATGGATGGATGGATGGATGGATGAATGGACAGATGGAAGGATGCAGGAATTGAGCACAAAAAGCTCCTTCCCCTCAGCTCTTCCTCCCCTGACTCACGCCTGGGAAGCACATCCTGCAGCCAGGGCTCACATCCCAGGATTAAAGCAAGTCCCCCCATGAATTCAAGGAAACTCTTCACCTCCCAAACGTGCAGCTGCTGCAGGCAAGTCCTTAGCCCAGCACTGCCGGGATTTTGGAGCCAGGAATATCCGAGCTGAGCAGAGATGCTGCATCTCAGGGATCAGGATGTAACTGGAGCGTTCCAGGGGAAGGAAGGAATGTTTTCCATGACACAACAGTCCAGCTGCACCAGGGCTTGGGGGATTCCTCTGACTCTGGTCAGACACATGGCACTGGCCACACTCAGCACCCAAACCCAGTGAAATCTGATGTGCTGGAACACCCCCAATCCCCCCTGGCAGCTGCAAGGCACAGGCACAATCCTGCTTTGTGGATCTCCCCAAAATCCAGACTCCTGCGTTTCCTTCCCATTCCAAGTGCTCCCAGCTGCCACGAACAGCCTGTCCCATCAATCCAAATGCACCTGGTGCTTTCCAAACCCAGCCCCGAAACTTAGCAGGGAATATTTTATTTCCTTCCCACCTCCCAGTTCCCAGCCTTGTTCCCAGGTGCCAGCCCTGACTCAGATCTCTTGTGACAGCACGAGGGTCTCCACATCCTCTCTGCCTGGATTTTTGGAAAGAGATACAAATTTTCCAGGCTCCATTTTCACATGGATTATGACTTATCTTTGACACACGAGAAAAATGGATGTTCCTGCCCCTAAACCCCCAAATGCTGGGCTCATTTTGGGAAGAACAGAGGCGGGACTTTACCGAGTTGTTGACATTTGTTAGTAAGGGCAGGAGGCTACAGGCCTGTGCAGTTAGTAGGTGTCCCCTCTCCAACAGCTCCTCCTCAGGTGTCTCTCAGCTGCTCTGAGGCTCCTTCCCACTGCTGCCTCCACAGGGATTCATTCCCTAGCGATGGAAAAGTCCAGCTGTTATTCCCCAACACAACCAGGCACCCTTAGGGGCTCCGTCTGCCCCGAATATTCACAGAGTTTCTGGTTTGTGATGGTTTCTCATCACTGAACAAGGTTTTTTCCCCTGTCATGGCAGATAATTGGGTGAGCCGTGCAACCGGAGTGAATCCCTTTGGCAGCAGGCGCCGGCTGTTGGGAGAAGGCCACGGAGCAGCCTGGAAGGCTCCAGCCTTTCCAGCCATGCCCACGTGATGCTGCTGCCTGATGGAAAACCCTCCTGGGAGATCATTCCTTGGGCACAGCAGCTGTTCCTGGGCTCCTGTCCATCCAGGATCCTGTCCCTGTGATCCCTGTCCATCCACGGGGCTGTATCCAGATCCTATCCCTGGGCTCCTGTCCATCCAGGATCCTGTCCCTGTGATCCCTGTCCATCCACAGGGCTGGACCCAAAGCCCGAAATGGGATGAGCTGGTGCCAAGCTGGGTGTCCCCAGCGTGCTCTGCTTGGGGACAGCACAGAGATGTTTATGGTCCTTTTGCAGTGCAGGGAAAAAAGAGACTTTTTCCAAGGGCCTGGAGTAACAGGACACAGGGAATGGCTTCCCACTGCCACAGGGCAGGGTTAGATGGGATACTGGGATGGAATTTCTCCCTGCGAGGGTGGCGAGGCCCTGGCACAGGGTGCCCAGAGCAGCTGTGGCTGCCCCTGGATCCCTGGCAGTGTCCAAGGCCAGGCTGGAGCACCCTGGGACAGAGGAAGGTGTTCCTGCCCATGGAATGAGATGATTTTTAAGGGCTTTCTAACCCAAACCATTCTGGGATTCTATGAAAGTCTTTGTTTGTTTGCTTGTCGGGTTTTTAAATCCATCAGACGATACAAATCGCACCCGGCTCGCACAAGAATTTCGTTGTGCAGCTCCTGGCTGTGCTGCAAACCTGCCTTTCAATACTCACTGGTCTGACAAGGTTAAAGCAAACTCACCAAAACAAAAGCTCACAGGAGCCTCCGTGGTGGAGCACAACAAAAAGCAGCCAGAAAGAGCAGGCAGCAACGCAAACCCAGAGGGGAGAAAAGCCAGAAAGGCTGCAAATCGCAGGGCACAGCTCTGAGAACTCCCAGCTGGGGCATTACACGGAAAATGCCTCTACCCTCAGAATCCCAGAACAGTTTCGGTTGGAAGGACCTTAAAGCTCATCCAGTCCCACCCTCCCACTGTCCCAGGGTGCTCCAGCCTGGTCTTGGACACTTCCAGGGATCCAGGGGCAGCCACAGCTTCTCTGGGAATTCCATCCCAGCCCCTCCCCACCCTCACAGGAAAGAACTTTTCCATAATTTCCAATCCAAACCGACTCCATCCGTCCAGCAGTTTGACCAAGCAGGGTGGCTCGGGCAGGTGAGGACAGAGGGACAGGGCTGGACGTGCTGAGGGACATCCAGGAGGTGCCAGCCAGACCTGAGCTGCAGCAGGAGCTCTGCCTGAGGAGCACCCAGGCCAAGCTGCTGCCGTCCTGCTTCCCAAAACACTACAAAGCTTTTAAAAACAGCCCTGGGATTCAAACTGTCGTGTTCTGTCTCCCGTTACAGCCCTCCCGTCCCCTGTGCTTTAAGTGCGCACTGAATTCAGCCCCCGAAATGCTGACACTTCTTTTCCTGCTCCCAGCCGGGAGTCCCCACAACAATGCAGCCCCAGCAGCGAAAAGGGCACGTGTAAATAAAACCACTTACATCCCCCCAGGGCTGGCCTTCGCAGATAATTAAGGAGAACCAAAGCAAATGACTGAAAGGACAAAGATCTGGCTGAGACACAGACGCGTTCAGCGAGTGCCTGATGGCAACTGGAAGGGATCCAGGTCTCATCCCTGCCAGCGTTTGCTCCCAGCACAGGGGGGAAGGGCAAAATTCAATATCCCACGGCCCCTGAGAGCTTAAGAATGACTTGTCCCGGTGGATATCCACTGAGAATCCGGCAGCAGCAACAACAAGGAAAAGAAGGGATGATTTAATTCATTTCCCTGCTCCTAAAGGTGTTCTTCACCTGGCTCCAGGTGCTGCCTAAGCAAAGACCCCACCGCCTCCTCTTTGGCCTCTCCTTGCAGGGGAGCTGTGCGAAGGTCGAAGGGAATGTTTGGGGAGGACACAGGGATCCGGGGGATGCATCAATCGTTTCTGATTTGCTCCCTGCCCGGGGAGTCTGACTCAGTGGTCATTAGGAGAGGATGTAAAACTGCTCACCGCTCTCATTTCCACTTTGGTTCTCAGATAAGCTTCCTCTCCACGGCCTCCAAATTGATTTCTTCATGAATAGCTGCTTATTTCACCATTGCCACGAGAGCAAATCGTTATTTGTCCTCTTAATTTACGGTCTCAGCAGAGCAGCAATTGACTGAGCAGGGCAAAAGAGAGGGACCCGTCAGGTGGGGACACGGTGACACACGGCCAGGACCCTGGGGACAGCACCCCCTGTGCCAAGGAGGGACAGATGGCATCAATTCGGGCCCTGCACCAGCACCACGTTTTGCCTCGAGGGGAACAGTGGGCACAAGAGGTGCCAGAGTCTGGAGAGGACTAAATCCAGCCCTGCCTGTGTAATCTGAACACAGATGTCACGCAGGCTGTCCTTGAGTGTCCTGGCCCGAGGTGGGCTCTGCCCTCCCGTTCACAGGGGCCTCTTCCTGACAGGGATCTGCTCAAACAACCCAGAGACAACGGCAGGGCCAGGGATGAGCCACCTCCTCCCGGAGAGGACACCCCAAAGAGTGGGAGCAGGGCGTGGAGGAGGTTCTGCCCCAGGTGAGCCCCCAGACCTCTTCAAAAGGGAGGCAGAGAGAAGAAATCGGGGTTTTATTGTTTCCTTTAGATCTTTATTGGTCCACAGCTTCTACCCCGGGTGTGGGGAGGGGTCTCCTGACTGACAGCTGCCTTTGACTCATGCTTTGTCCTTGTTCTGCATTTTCTTGTGCAACCTGGAAGATTTTTTTCCCACTGAGCTCCGCTTCTTTGTTTGCTCTCGGTCATTCTCACCCCTCAGCCCTGTCTGCGGCCTCTGACACGGTCGTTTAGTAACTGAATTACTCACACAGCCTGCTCACCTGCCCCCACCCTCTGCTGCACAACCAGGGAGCAGAAACCTGAGCTTTGCTGTGGAGGGAGAAGCTTTTGGAGCCATCGCTCCCCAAATTTGTGTCAGTGTTTCTGTCCTGTTTGCAGCTGTGTGACAACAGAGCAGGATTCAGACCTAGACACGAGTTTTCAGAAAGATGTGGTGCGGGCCCAGAGAGATTTCAGAGAGATTTTGGGGAGCCCAAAGCACTCCAAGGGACACAAATAGTGAACAGATTTGGGATAAAGTCTTTTACTACTTTTAAGGAACATCCTGGCGAGGCTGAGCTCACTGACTGCACCTGCCTTGGTGCTCCGGGCTGGGGTTCAGCCAAGGGCATCTCCAGAAGTCCACGTGCTGCTCCCCGGCCTGCACCTCCTCTCACTCACTCACTCACTGCAGCTTCTCTTTGCAGGGACATTCATTTCCCTGGCAGGGAAAGGCGCCTCCGTGCACTTGGATGCAGAGGATAATCACTTCAAACACTCTGCTCTGCGTGTTGGCACAGCCTGCGGTCCCCCTTCGCCTGAAAACCAGGAACGGCCTTGCAAGAAATCACAAAGCAGCAGCTCAGCAGAGCTGTTTGTTCTCGGGGGTCGGGGCAGAGCAAACTCAGCCACAGGGCAGGGAAGGGCTGTGGTACCCTCGGGGGCACAGACAGCTTTTGGCACCGTGCAGCCACATGGAGCAAACCCCAAAAAAGAGAGGTTTTTCTGATAAAGGCCCATCGCCAGCCACAGGAGAAAAGGAGGATCTGATCCTTCTGGCTCTGCACAACTCCCTGACAGGAGGAGGCAGCCACGGGGGATCAGGACAAGGGGGAATGGCCTCAAGCTGAGGCAGGGGAGGGTCAGCTTGGACATCAGGCTGGTCAGGCCTTGGAAGGGGCCCCATCCCTGGAGGGGTCCAAAGAATTCCTGGACGTGGCCCTCACTGCTCTGGGCTGCTGACAAGGTGGGGATCGGGCACAGCTTGGACCTGATGATCCTGGAGCTGTTTTCCAGCCTCAACCATCCCGTGATTCTGTGATCTCCCAGCTGCTGTGGCGGAGCTTTGCTGCAAATCCCCCAAAGTCCTTTCCCTCTCCAGGTTTGGTTTCCTGGCTGGGTGTCCCCAGGGCAGTTTGTGCAGGCACAGGGGACGTGAGAGCATGTGAGCAGGACAGAAATGTGCCTCAGCCCTGGCAGCCGGCCCACGGCCACGCTGAGTCAGCTGAGAGCCCCGGCTGGGGCCGGGCCAGGCTCTCCCTCCTCTCCCCAGCCCAGCCCTGGTGGTTTTGAGGAGGGATTGGTCAGGGTGGGTTTCAGACAGAGTCCCGCATTCCAAAAGGCAGAACTGGAGCACAGAGAGGGCCTGAGAACCCAACCCCTCCTGCTGCTCCTCCTCCTCCTCCAGGGCTGTCTGTCGTGGTTTCCTTTTATCTCCCCTCAGCAGCTTGAGGAGCTGCTGACTGTCTGTCAGCGCTGCTTGGGGAACTGGGGGCTAATGAGAGCCAACCCTCAGCTCCTTCCCTCTGCCTTTCTCCCCGAATTCCGACCCCTCCAGAGCCTCTGGACTCTGTGGGTGCAGGGCGTGCCTGGACAGTCCCTGTCCTAGTCCTGTGCAGGGCCTAGAATTGAGCTTTGGTGATCCTTGTGGGTCCCTTTCCATTCAGGATATTCCATGATTCCACCCCAGGACGCTGAACTGCAAAAGTACTTTGGGAACAAAGTTTGGGAGAGCGGATTCCCAGCCTTTGTCCCAATAATTGGGAAGGTTTTCAATCCTCTTCACTCTCATTCTGTGCTGCACGTTGTGACCTTGGGGGGAATGCAGGGACGCTGCCAGAGCCCAGACGGGACTGGAGGAGGCCAGAGCTGTCCCCCACAGCCAGGCAGGGAGGTGCAGTGGTGCAGCTCCAGGAATAGGATCCTGCTGGGGGCTGCTTTCCCTCCCGCCTGCCCTGATTCCCAGGAGATTCCCCCGGCAGGGCTTAGCACAGGAATGAGGAGCAGCTGCCTCCCAGGCTGTGCAGATAAAGGGAACCCTGGCTGAGCGTGTTGCGGTTGGATCAGCTCAGGGGACAGGCACGAGCAAGGTCAGGCACACACAGGGGGTGGAGGGCATTTAAACACTCAGATTTTGTATTTGAGTTGAGGGATTGCTTTTTTTTGGGAAATCACCCCCATCTACAGAGCGTCTTGGCTGCTCCTGGGTGTTCCACAGCACTCCGTGATTCCTATTCCTGGGACAACTCCTGCAGCAGCTCCTGCCTTGGGACACAAACACCACTGCTAGAAGTCCGTGCAGCAATTAAAAGTTAAAAAAAAACCCAGCAGAGCCAGGCTGCAACTCAGGAATTCTTTACACATCCCAGCAAATATGTCCAGGAATAATGAGAATCAGAGAAGTGGAGATCCAAGAACATTTCTCCGTGTGTCTAACACGCTGTGCCTCTGCATTTCCACGCAGGAGCACTTCCAGGCACAGATCCCTGCTCAGCTTCCCTGGGAAAAGTCCCCCAGACCTGCTGCTATTTTTGCCCTGTCCTTGCCAGAGCTGCAGGAGCACAACTCTGTGACAAGGACAGCTCCAAGTGCCTGTGTGGCAGAGGGCAGCATAGCTAAGAGTGGCTGAATTAATTTGGGATAAACTCTTTACTGCTCAAATTAGAAGCCAGTTAAGTTGCACCTCCCTGTATTGATTTATATTTGACAATCTATCAGCACCTCCCTGTATTTATAATTTACAATACCAGCAGAAATGTGAGGACGTGGCCACTGAAGGCTCAGCTGGATGTAACTAAATTCACTTCCCTCAGGATCAGGTGTTATTTCCAACTGTCCCCTTCAATACCTACATTCCGTGGATACGATGAATCCACGGAGAATTCATCCTGGAAAACCAGAATATTACAACCAGAAAATTACAAAGAAGTCTAACACGGAGGAATGAAAGCAGAATCCCTGCTTTAAAAATAAGTTAACTAAAATCAGCTGCCTGAATGTGCTTTTAATCTCTTTTGTAGCCAGAGTTATGGAAATGCTGCTGGAAGCTGCTCAATATCCCTGTGGGACCACCAAACCCACACTTTAATCTCAGGAATTAAATGGAAATAAGGAATTTTGGGTGGAAATGTCTGGCTTCACAATGGTTTTGCTGCTCCACCAGTGTAATTACAGAGTGACACTGCATCCCAACACTTTCCATGGAGCTGGAAACCCTCAGAAGAAATCCCATAGTTGCTGGGTGTGCCTGCAGGAGATCCAAGAAGGATTCATCCACAAGTGCTAGTCCCGAGCTTTGGCCTTGTAAAACCTCTCCTGGCAGTTCTGGAAGTTTTACAGTAACTTTGCAGATCACAGGGAAAGTGACAGGAAAATAGGGACACTGTGATTTAACCTGGATCAGCACATCCTCTGCCAGCTTCAAAGGGTTTATGCCAGCCTCCCATTACTGTCACTTCTGATTCCTCACTTCTACCTTTTCTGCTTCTCAAATCTGTGTTTGACTGATTGTTTTATCTAGGTAATCCAAAAAGAAAATTTTAAAAAAGGAAAACAAGCCCCCAGGAATGTTATTTATTTCTCTTGCCCTGCCAAACCCCACGTTTGGAGGGAATTATCTGACAGGATTCCTCCAGATCCACGAGGCTTTCAAACAGCCCCAAAGACTCGATTGCACAAGAAACTCACAACGTGTCAGGTCCTAAAAGTTACGTGATTGAGACTTAGAACTGGGACATAAATTAAATACCAGACTAAGCTCCTATTTCCATGCCAAAATCCACTGTCACATCCATGCAGCATTATTTCACTCCTGGAAAATCTGAGGGGGGATCATGAACTAAATCATCAGGGAATTTCCAGCGGCTCTTTATCCAGACAGAAATGCAAACAGGATCCATTTTACTGAATGCCAGAGTCACAACAAACCGAACAAAATCCTTAATTTTTAACTTCTGGAAAAGTTTGTGGGCACAACCCCGACTCCAGCCCTCCCAGTTTAGATTTCATACAACACACAGATCACCAGAGCCTTCCCTTGCACACAAGTTAATTTAAAGAAGTTGCAGCAACTCGCAATTCCCCACTTCCTTACCCCTAAAATAAAAGGCAAGGCTAAACTTTCAAGCTCGAAACGTGGAAAAAACGCCATTTAACCCCTTCATTTCTTTCGCCGTTGCCTTAAAAACAGCTCAGCGGCCATGAATAACAAAAGCAGAGCAAGAATAACAAACCGCCGGTCTCACCCCATCCCCGCCGGGTATCGCTTCTCTCCCGTCCTTCCTCCAGCTGCCTGCGATCCTCCCCACGGCTTGATTTCTTTCTCCCCTTCCTCTTTCTTTCTGTCTTTCTCCGGATCCGGATGCTCTTTAAATTTCCTCCGGAATTTCACTTTGAAGCGTTGCTGCTCCGCGGGGCGAGCGGGGCAGGGCGGCACCGGCACCGGCACCGGCACCGGGACCCCCGCGCAGCCCGGGGCGCTCCGGCTCTGCCCCGGCGCTTCTCCGGCTGCGGCTCCCAGGCTCCCTCCTTCCCTTCAGCATGGGAGGGAGCGGCAGGATGAAGGTGGTGCCTCTCCAAGCCTTTTTTTTTTCCCAGACAAAGCGTCTCCCCGCGAGTTGCGCGTCCCCGCAGCCCCGGAGCGCCGCCGGCAGCCCGAGCTCTTTGTTCTGCGGCTCTGCCGGTCCCTACCCGCTCCCTCCCTGCTCCAGCCGCCCCATCCCGCTCACATTTCGCCGCTTCTTCTCCCGACTTTATTCCCGGCGCCGGGGCCGGCTCGGCGGCACCACCTGCCGGGCACAGCGGGGCTCGCTGGCACCGCGCTGGCATCGGGGCACCGATGGGCGCTGGCTGTCACCAACGCAGGGAATGGCTTCCCACTGCTGGATGGGATATTGGGAAGGAATTCCTCACTGGGAGCGTGGCATGGAATTCCCAGAGCAGCTGTGGCTGCCCCTGGATGCCTGGAGGTGTCCAAGGCCACTTGGGACACTGGTGGAAGGTGTCCCTGCCCATGGAGCTGGATGGGCTTTGAGGTCCTTCCCAACCAAAACGATTCCATGAAACCACATGCTGTAGTCGTAGTCCAGACTCAGGGATAAGGCTGCTCTTTGCTGTTCCCTCCTTGATGAAGCCATTTATACGCGTGGAAAATTAATAATAAACCATGAATACACAGTTAGGAGATGGGAAAATGCCCTGGGAGAAGGCAGGCTGCGAGGGCCTGGAAGTGGAGGGAATCATTCTCCATCATCCCCTCAGGAGGTGCCACTGTGGCCAGAGGAGCTGATGCCACCCTCGGCTGCCATCAGTGGACAGGAGCGAACCTTTTGTCTCTCTGGAACCTTCTGCACCCCAAAATCCTCTAATCCTTGGAATTCTCTGTGCCCTGGAACTCTCTGTTCCCCAAACCCCTCTAACCCCTGGATGGAATCCAGAATTCCATCCCGGCAGCATGAACACGAGTGATAACACGAGTGATGACAACACCACTGCTCACACTCTGCTTCCAGCCTTTTCCCCGCTCCCTGTTTTGTGAGCCAGGTGTCATCCCAGGTCTCCAGCGTCCCCTCCAGTGCTGCCCCCGTGTTTGGGGTGCTGCAGCGTGACCCCAAGGTGTGAGGTGACGCTCTGTGTGACACCAGGGCAGCAGATGCCAGCACAGAGGAGTTTTGGCACTGCCAGAGCTGAGCCGTGGGGAAGGGGGTTGTGTTTTCCTGGTTTATTGGAAAAATCCTGGCAGGAGCATCCTCACAAGCTCCATGTCCTGTGTCCTTCCTGCAGCGTGGCCACCAATGACAAAAGGACTCCAGCTGCACCACAAACCCCACTGAAAGTAGGGCACAGTATCTTTCATATCGACCTGTTAACTTATCCCAACTTCGCTCAGGAGCTTTAATTATTTGACACATTTAAATTGGGGTAATTGGATCAGCAGGAACTGAACTAAAAGCGAGGAGCTGGCAGCCTTGTGAGGATTTTCTGAAATGGGGTTTGAGATTCCAGCTGCACTTCCTGCCACCGTGGGAAGGGAGCGAGTGTCCCCAAAGAGGAGCAGGGCAATTTCCAGAGCTTCCCAGGCTGGTTACCAGCAGCTGCATTAATTTCCAGCTAGTTTGCCTGTAGGGAGTGGGAATTTGGGTAAAGGAATCCTGTAAGGATCCAGACTCCATCCCGAAGGGTGAGTGAGGCAACAGGAGCTCCGAGCTGGGTGCTGCAGTGCTGATGGAAGCACTGAAACTCAGCCAGCAGCTCCTGTGCCAGCAGCTCCTGATTTCCAGACATCCAGTGGATAAAACTCCATTGTCCACACAGTGGCTTCACCTCCCTGGAAAAGCTGATTGTTCCCACTTTTACATCCCTCCATGGAAAATGCAAACATTGCTGTGAGTTACAGAGCCAATAATCCACGAGTTTGCTTCCTGAAATTCAACACCTGGCTGAGAATCGGGGAACAGGAGGGATCCACAGGGATCAAGGCCAGCCCCTCACCTTCTTCCTGTGATATTTGCAGATAAAACATGAGAACCTGAGGTTATGAGGTGGAAAAGAGAATTGTTTGATCCTGGGAGGAAAAGGAATCCTAAAAGAGGCTCTGATCTCATGATATGTTCGACTCAGTGATCCTGGAGGTCTTTTCCAACCTAAATTCTGGGAGTTTTGTAAAGAAAAGCTTCATCCATTGATGTTTCCAGGGAGGAAAAACATCCTGGTTTCCAAATATTCCTGTTTAACCTGGAAGCAGCTGTCTTGCCACAGCTGGTAGAGACTTCCACATGGAAAAATCCATTTCCAGGCAGGTTTCTCCTTCCACAGATATGAGAAAAATGGGGGAAAAACGAGCTGTTTGTGCCTAGAAAAGCATCAACATTGTAGTTTATCCACACCTGGCAAGAGACAACGAGGCAGCACAGCCTCTATTTGTCCTGAGATTTTTCCTGACCACGAACTCAGGGCATTTTCCAAACAAGAACAGGGAACGCTAATTTGAAAATGNCCCGCAGCCCCGGAGCGCCGCCGGCAGCCCGAGCTCTTTGTTCTGCGGCTCTGCCGGTCCCTACCCGCTCCCTCCCTGCTCCAGCCGCCCCATCCCGCTCACATTTCGCCGCTTCTTCTCCCGACTTTATTCCCGGCGCCGGGGCCGGCTCGGCGGCACCACCTGCCGGGCACCGCGGGGCTCGCCGGCCCCGCGCCGGCA
>VZRS01001987.1:39234-53507 GCA_013398055.1 Ifrita kowaldi
CGGCGCCGCCTGAGGGGTGTGGGGGGGGTGGGGTGGGGCCGCGGGCACGCGACAGACGCGCACGTGGTGTCGGCACGTGAGGGAGGAGCACGTGGTACAAGGCACGTGCGCGCCGGAGCACGTGGCACCGCCCGACGGGGCACGTGAGCTCCGCCGCGGGGACACCGAGAGCGCGGGAAGGGCACCGGGAGCGGGACAAGGGACAGGGAGCCCCGAGGAGAAACAGGGACCCCCGGACAGGGATCGGGATCCCAGAGGAGAAACAGGGACCCCGAGACAGGGACACAGAGCCCAGAGGACAAACAGGGACCCCCGGACAGGGACACAGAGCCCAGAGGACAAACAGGGACCCCCGGACAGGGACCGGGACCCCAGAGGACAAACAGGGACCCCGAGACAAGGACACAGAGCCCAGAGGACAAACAGGGACCCCNACACAGACCCCAGAGGACAAAGAGGGACCCTGAGACAGGGACAGGGACCCCAGAGGACAAACAGGGATCCCAGAGGAGAAACAGGGACCGGGACTCCCGGACAGGGACCCGAGAGAACAAACAGGGACCCCAGAGGACAAACAGGGACCCCCAGACAGGGATCGGGACCCCAGAGGACAAACAGGGACCTTGAGACAGGGACACAGACCCCAGAGGACGCACAGGAACCCCAGAGGAGAAACAGGGACCCCAGAGGACAAAGAGGGATCTCTGGACAGGAACAAGGACCCCAGAGGACAAACAGGGACCCCCGGACAGGGACCAGGACCCAAGGGAACAGAGGGAAAGAGACGATTTCCAAGGGCCTGGAGTGACAAGACACAGGGAATGGGTTTAATGGGATTTGGGAAGGAATTCCTCCCTGGGAGGGTGGTGAGGGGCTGGGATGGAATTCCCAGAGAAGCTGTGGCCGCCCCATCCCTGGAAGTATCCCAGGCCAGGCTGGAGTCTTTTGGGATGGTGGAAAGTGTCCCCGGATGGGTTTTAAGGTCCCTTCCACCCCACTCCACTCCCTGACTCCACAAAGCTGAAGAAAACACCAGAATTTCTTAAACAGCAGTAACTTTATTGCCCACAGAGAATGCAAACGGTTTCCAGCCTTGCTGCAATCCAGCAAGTCTCCTACTTAACAAGGTTCACAAAAGAAAAAAGAAACAACCCCAAAACGTACTTATTTCAGAAGGACCCTATTGCTCTTTTGAGCACATTCTCATTTTCAGGTGTTTTATTATTGCTCAAATCTACAGTCTGGTTGTGGTTGGCCACTCAGATATGAGATATGCAGGATTAAAAAGGTCATACAGGACTTTTAGGCAGTAATTTTTTTAGTTAGAGAATGTACCTGTTTGTAGGGCAGAAAACAATCCCAAAGGAGAAATGTTTGAATTTCTGAGTGCAGACTTTTTTTGGGCACCATTGAACTTGAAAGCAGAGTGGGATATCAACAGAAAAAAAAAAATACTGTACACTGATTTTGAGAAATAACATAGCACTGACTAAATCTTCACACTAAGGATGCTGTAGTGTCTTCTAAAAAAAAAAATTAAAAAAAATTAAAAAAACAACCACAAAAACTCCCCAAAATAAATAGGAAAAATTTATTTCACACCAAAGGAAAGCTTTGAAGGCTAAAAAAAAAAATAAAAATGAGAACATCTCCATGAGTCCAACACAATTACTGTTGTAAAAATTACTGACTGTAGTTTTTTAGGGCACCTCCCCCAAAATGGGGATCTCCTCATTTCTCTCCAACAATGAGAGAGAGCGAATGTCCCTTTCTTCTAGGGCCTTCCATAGCATCAATTTTTTCAAGGAAAAGGAGGAGAAAAAGTGTGGCCAGGGCTCTGTGAAGCTTTTCCTGGCTGGCAGTGCCAAAGCAAAGCCAGGGATTCTCCCTTTATCCCTGGACTGGGAAGGAAAAGGTTGAACAAGGGTTAAATTTCAGCTCCCTAAAATTTCCCCCCCTTCACCTCCTGCCTTAAAAAGATAAAAAAAAAAAGACAAAAAAAAAAAATTTGATTTAAAGGCAACAGGAAACCAAACACAGGGATGAAAAAGAGAAAAGTTTTGCTGTTTTAAGCAAGGAAATCAGAGACAAAACTCATTCCATGGGGATAAAGGGGGAGCTCTGGGGCACAGAGACGCTGTGGGGGCGGATTGAATGCACCAAAAACCACGTGGGAAAAAGGAAAATCAGCGGTGCTTCAGTGGGTTCTCAACAGAGACAATTTAGCAGCACGGAACAGAGGGAGCTCCCTTCCCTCAGACACCCCAAAATCCTGCTCCACACTGCAGGATCCCGACTCCACCGCTCAGTGCCAAGGCAAAAACCAAACAGATGCATTATCTCTTACAAATGGCCAAACTCACAAGCAAAAAACAAAAAAAAATCATCACTGAAACCAGGAATCGTCCAGCTCTACATTTATTGCAGCTATCCAGAGATTTAACAACGCTACCAAAGGTTTACTTACACTAAAAGGGGAAGGGTGGGGTGGGGAAATGTTCGGTTTTTCTCGGAACATAAAGCCATTGCCACTAGCTCAGCACTGCTGCATCTGCACGGGACAGAAAGGAGCAAATTCTCTACAGGATTAATGGCAAAACCCAACCAAAAGACAGCAGACACACCACTGGAGTGAGTTAAAATGGTCACTGAAGCTTGCAGTCTTCATGGAAGAGAGCCTGGAACTAAAATAACAGAGAAAAAGAAAAAAAAAAAAAGAAGTTTTTAAACCTCCAGCAGGGCAAAGTGGCCAACAAACGTTTCATATTTACAAATATTGGCAAATTTGGCAGAGCTGCCTGCAAAAGGCAGGTCCAAAATGACATTTAGGGGAGGTCAGAGTGGGCAGAGGAATTTCAGCACCAGCACTGCTGCGAGTGAGGTTTGGCACAAGGAAAGGCAGGCCAGGCTCTGGCCAGCCAGGACAGGCTGTGCCCAGTGGTCACTTTGACCCTCAAGGCAGCATTAAAACTCGAAATTAAACTAAAACTCTGAATGGAACCATTTTCCTGGATCAGCAGTGCTTTACCCCCAAGCCTGGGGAGCAGCAAATGCACCCCAAAAGGTGCCCTGGTAAAGTCAGGGTTAAACCAGAGCTGGTGTGGCCTGAGAGGGGATTTAAATCCGGCCTGAAATTCCACTTTTGTCCCACAGAATCCTTCCAAAATTTGATGGGAAAGAAGAAGGGGAATTGTGCAAGGAAATAAAAATTGTCAACAGCAGCACTGGGAAGCTCCAAAGAAAAGCCAAACCTGGGTGGGGGATAAATCAGAGGCCAGCAGTGGTTCCAGTTATCCCAGTCCAGGCTGGGATTGGGAGATCTCATGGAAAGGCTCAGGTTTTCCTGATTAAACCCAGGAGAGAAAGGGAGGCAGCGAAAAACACCCCAAAAATGGACTTAAACAGCTCAGCAGCCCTGCCAAGCACTGGGATTGATGCTCTTCCTGTGGTCCAAAACCTTTAAGGATTGCAACACTTCCAAGAAATTTGAGAAATGTCTCAAATGTCCTTAATCTGCCACCAAAATTTGCATTTATGGCCTTGGTGCTTCAGCTCCTTGCACTGTGAAGGTGAAGACACATCTGATATCCATGGAAAACCAGAATATTTCCCTGGACTTGCCATTTTTGGGGTTTCTGAGTGATTTTTGTGCCTCGAGGCAGCTCAAAGTGAGTGAGGAGGGAATTACCCAACGCCACGATTTTGTTTCCAAAGACAACAAAGGAAAAAAACCAAAACAACTTTGCATTCATGAACTAAAAGTGGCTGCTACAAGCAAGGAAAATTTGTTGCTATGGATTGAAAACAAGGTTTTTTAATGGAGAGAAGAGTTTAATTTTGGTCTTTGAGCAGCAGGCAGGGCCAAGTTGGTAACACAAGAACAATTTCCTTGCAGATTTTTGGCTGCTAGTCAGCAAAAACTTTAAAAAGATCTCCAGTGAAGCAGGTTTGGAACATCCAAGTGAAGACTCGGGGCTGGGTTTGGACTGGAAGTGGTGGAGGAAGCACCAAAAAGTGCAATATTTAAACTCTGTCCCCCTCAGCAAGTCAGGAAAAGATGAATGATCAGACCTTGGGTGTTAATTTTGGTACCACTTTGAAATCTTCCACGCCTTCAGAGCTGCTTCCCCAAGCAGGAAACAGTTTTTGTTCATTAATCCAGGCTTCTCTTTCAGGAAATTCTGCCATATTCCCTTAAAAGCACAAGTTTTTTATTTTATGCCTTGGGGTTGTTACCTCAGAGAACTTCTGCAAAGCAAATATTTAATAGGAATTATTCTCTGAACTGGTGATCCACTTCCAGCTGAATTCCAAGTGCTTTCTTCAGCTGCAGGAACAGGAATTGCATCTGCCCATGGGGAAGGAAAGGAATCCCTCAAGAATTTCTTGGAGAAGAGCAAGAAACAAACCAAAAAGCACCCTTGGAAATGAATTCTTTGTCCTTTGCAACCAAAAACCTTCAGAGCTGAGGTTGTCAGGGAAGAGTTTGGTGTTGCCAGCCTGGGATGAGCTCAGCTCTTCATCCTACAAGACTCCAAAATAAACACAGTGGTGGAGGCTGAGAATCAGTGGATGGAGGGAAGGAAAAATGCAGGAGGAGATTGGAAGATTTACCCCACCAGCAAAATGGATCTTAAAATCTGAACTGCCTTGCAAAAGATGGGAACTGGAGAAGATTCTTGGTTGGAGAAAAGACCAGAACCAGGCTGAGCTCAGCTTTCAGGGCTCTCATTCTGGTTTTTTGGTGAGCAATCCCATCCCAAAAGAGATTTGGCCAAAGAGACAGAGGGCATTGGGCACTTCTGCCACCACGAGCAGCTGGTTGTTCCTCAGCACAGGAGGCCAACAGGAAGCTTGGCAAACAAACCAAACTCCAAAGCAGAGTCCTCTGCAGGAGACCTGAGCGCTCCTCCCGCTGCTGCAGCTCCCCCAGTGCAGCTCTGCGTGGCCCAGCCTCTGTCTGTCAAACCTAGAAGGAAAATTCAGCTCACCCAGCACCTCCAGGCACCTCTGGATTCTCAGAAAGCAGAAAAAAAAACCTCGGTGGCAACAGCAAATTGCTTGGAGAAGGAAGATTTTTAACGTGGGGTTGAATTTTCCACCCTGGCTGTGGCACCTACCTATTTACTTGCTCTTTTCTGCCTGTACATTTGTATCATTCTCTGCCGGAAAACATCAAATGCATCTTCTTTATTCTCTTCCCCTGCAACACCCAAGCCCTCCCCTGCAGAGGTTGCACCCCTAGGGAGCAAAATTTGAGAGTTAGAACACTCTGAGATGCCAAAAAAACCCCAAACTCCTCAGCTTTTCCAACGCAGCCACAGCTCAGGTGGCACCGATTCTGCACAAATTTGGTGCCTGGCACAGTAAATTATTTAAAGTAATCCCCCCACCTCCCATTCCAAGTGCAAATTCCCAGCAGGAAAAAGGGATTTTGAGGATAAAATCAGGTGGCAGAGCAAATTCTGGTATTGGTTTTAACTTTAGGCTTGGTCCTCTGCTGAGAAGATGCCCCAAAAAAAACCCCTTGATTTTGTTATTTCAGAAATTAAGAGGCTTTGAGGAGTGAGCAGGAAACACCACAGAGCTCTGGATAAAAAGGGATTTTATGGAGTGAAGAGAATAACCAATTATTAAATTCAATCATTTAATAAACCAATTAAAATGAGCAGGGAACTGCCCCAAGGGCGTGAAGAGAGCACAGAAATCCCTGGAGAAGGAAAATTCCTATGAGTGTGGACTGGAAAGTTGTGTGGGCTCAGAGGGAAATGATGAAATAAATAAGATTTCTGCTCCTTTTTCAGGCAGGTGGATGAAGGAATCCATAAGGATTATTATCCATGAGGAATTATTATCCATTCTCCATGCTGGACTCTGGATCCAGCAGCTTTAAATGACAAAATAAACATTTTTTTTTTCCTTTAAAAAAGTGCATTTTAAAGGCAAAACTTACCTCGTGGCAGCAGCACTCACCTCCTCCCATGTGCAATAACCCACCAAATTCGAGAAAAAAAAAAAAATCATCAAATTATTGCCTAAATTTGCAACATCCCTGAATTTTCCTTGTAATTTATGTGTTTGCTGGAGGCACAGGGAGATGCTGGGGATAATCCTGTGGGATAAAAACCCTGCCAGGGTGGGATTGGAGCATCCCAAATGTTTGCAGCTGCCCTTACATACACTTGGACAGGTTCTCTGATGCCTCTGCCCCGTGTGCCCAGGCCGTGGCCCTCCTGCCAGCCCATCTTCTGCAGCATCTGGAACCCCACGTTCCTGGGGGTCAGTCTCTTGTGGGAAAATTCCAAATCTTTTGGTTTCTATGGAAAAAAAAAAAAAAAAGGTGGTGGGGGAAAAAAGCAGGAAAAAAAACATAAAGGAGGGTTGTTAGGCAAGGAGGTGATTTATTAAAAATGGCTCAAATCCACCCCCAGGCAGCCTTAAATTGAGGTTTGTTTGGATTTGTGGATGTACAGGAATGTTTTGTTCTTCAGAAAAAAGTCACTCAGAGGGTAATTCCCTTAAAAAAATCCTTCCAAAAATATTCATTTTAAAAAAAAAATCCCTTGAAAAAAATCCTTTAAAAAAGGAAATTACTTTAACAAAATATTCCTTTAAAAGAATTACTTTAAAAAAGTCCTTAAAAATTTCCTTTAAAAAAAGGAAATTCCTTTAAAAAAAGGCAATTCCTTTAAAAAAATACTCAATTTCAGCTCCTCAAACTGTTTAATTACATTGTTAAAATGGCAAATAACACCCCTTTGTACTTTATATAGTTATTTTTTAAAAAATAATAAATATTGAGTGATTTGCTGACTCAATCCCTGGTACAAACACAAAAACAGTTAAATAAAACCTCACCACCTTTGGAAAATCACAACATTGTTTTCCAAGCAGCAAAACACCCAATTCTTTATTTTTTAAATAGAAAATTAACACCCAGCTTTGCAATAATAAAAAAAAAGAAAAAGGTTTAATTTTGACACAAGTGGTTAAAATCTAAAAAAATAAAAGTTTAGAGGAGCCACAGGTTTAGTCCACATTTCTTTGAGGACAAAGCTTCTCATTTTTAGTTTGATTTTGTGGCAGGAACACAAATTTTTTACCTTTTTTTTCTTTGTGACAGGGCAGCCCCGGGGTCTGTCATAAGCAATCCTGACAGGTTCATGCACTGCAAGGCAAATCAAAGACAAAATTCAGCTGGAAAGCAGAATTATTTTAGTAAAGATCTCCAAAACACAGCCAAAAAAACCTCCAAAAAGTGCATTTCGAGCCTAACTCAATGCCTGCACCTAAAACAGAACCAATAAGAAAAATCAGACCAATAAGAAAGATCAGAATTTAAAAAAATGAAATCTATACTCAGAGAATACTGGAAGATGTTTGATACAAACTTTGCTGCTGGCCCGTAACACAAATTATTTATTCAGCTTCTCCTTTGCCTCTTTAAAAATTTAAAGCGAATTTTGCGTTCGATTTTCTATTCAATGCAATTTTCTTAAGCAAGAAAAAAAAAAATCGGGATTTTTGTCCAAATTCTCTTTTGTTTCCATATAAACCTGCAATATTCCAGATGCCCACTGACCTTTGGGTTCTTCTATGAGGCAGATCCTTTTGGAAGCAGGGATCAGCCCAACTTTCAGGGACTTGCTGCTGATCCGTTTGCGGGGGAATCGGGCGCCGGGGGCCGGGGGCGGTGCCTGTGTCGACAGATTTGGTACAGCACCATCAGAGGGGCTGGAAAGCTGCATTTCACCTCCTGCAATTTCCTCTCCTGCTCTGGAAACCAGCTCTTCCTCTAGGTTTGCCACACTTCTACCTGCTGGCACGTCCTCCTCTTCCCCCTCCGTTTCTTCCAAAGGTTGGGAGGTTTCCTCCTCAAACTCAGCTTCCTCCTCGTTGTCTTCTTCCTCTTCTTCTTCTTCCTCCTCCTCCTCCTCTTCCTCTTCTGACATCTCCAGGGTTCTCTCTGCAGCTTTAGCACTTTCTTCAGCCTCAGCTGCCTCAGCACTGAAGTTGATGGAGGGGCACAACTCATAAACTTTCATTCTGTAGAACTTGAAAGCGGAGCTGTTTTGATCCTGGAGAAACCTAAGCCAATGAAAAACCCAAAAATCCAGGGAAAATAAGGTCAGGAAGAGATTTTCTTCAGCTGGAACGATGCAAGGTGTTAGAAATAAATCTCTGGTTGATTTTTGAGTGGTCACTCCAGGTGTGTTTGGGGAGAACTGGAGGATTCCCTTCCTACAAACAGCAATTTTCCCCCTAAGCTGATGTTCAGCAGCACTTCCCAAACCCTGCTGGGCAGAATGAATTCAGTGGAATCATCTTGAAAATTCATTTTTGTTTCAGGATTCAGGTTGATTATTAGGATCAAAAAGAAATAAATCTATGCATTTGGGAGAAGTGAGGTTTTTTATTCTGAGATATTTCAGATATTCACCATTAACGGAGGTGCTGAAGACACCAGGGAGAATTGCCCCAAATCCTCTGTTCCTGAACACACTAAAAACAGAGATCTCAGCAAAAAAAATGAAAGGAAAAGGAAGCATTTTGGTGTTTGTGATGGGTTTGCAGAGGAAGGGGCAGCTACTCACCAGAGGTCAGGGTTATCTGCACTGTTGTCTATGCTGAACTGCTCGATTTCTGGTCCTACCTGAGCCACAAACTTGGCGAGTTTCTCTGCAGTTTCCATGGTTTTGGCATCCACTGCAAGGAACAAAACATTCTGTTAGCTTCACCCAGAGCCTGGAAAGGTCAGTGCAAGCTCAGAACTAGCCACTTAATAAATAAATAATAAAAGAAATGATGGTTAGGATTCCCAGCAGAAATTCTCTTCATGGATAATTGGATCGCAGGAGGAAATTATTTTCTTTAAAATTTCAAATCTAACCCCAAATCCTCACTCACCATCAGGAAACTGAGAGGCCAACGGTGGGAAAAGCTCTGGTGATGCTGATAAATCCTCAGGATCTGCTTTTCCCTCTGCTGGCACAGAAACCCCGGAGCTGGTGGCACCTTGGGAGGCCGAGGTGGCGTCGAGGGCAGGGCTCTGCTGGGACAGGCTGGAATCTGGCACGGAAATCTTTGCCTGCATTGAACCTGGAAGATGTTTGTCTTGGTGCTTCAGCACTGTCCCAGCTGACAGCACAGTCTGGGTGCCTGTGGTTGCTCTCCTCACCTTCCTCGCCCTGGTGCCACGGGGTGGGAGAATTCCAAGTTTTTTCCTCTTGAAAAGCCTCCTTTTAATGCTGGCGACTTTCCTGGCGTAGAGCATGGCCCGGAGGGACTCTGGGGCAGCTCCCTCCCCACCCACGGTCCTTCTCTGCACCTCTGACAGCCTCAGCCTGTAATATTTGTACTCCAGACTGTCCTCGTCAGACAGGAACCTGAGGAACACAGGAATGAAAGGAGAACTCAGCTGAAAATCTTAATTTTTCAAGCCAGGAAATCTCAGCGATCCAGCTTTTTTTTTTTTTTTTCCAGGTGTCTAGCGTGAGGCTGAGCAGGTTTTTCTGGGAATAACAAGTCTGGAGCAGCAAGGAAAGTGTGCCAAGCAAATAAATAATGGAGGGGTTTGACATAAATCGTTTGGGTAATTAATCAGCTCACACACGAAGAGGTGCTGTCATACATTGGAGATGTCTCAGCTTCCCTTTTCCAAGGTTTTTCGTGGAACTCTAAATCCTGTTACCTTGCTGGGTGTCTCCATCACCTGCATTTGCTCTTAAATGCAAATTGCTTTTAACACCTCGGATTTGGATCGACAAAGAGCCATTATTGGCACATCAAAAGGAGCGGGATCTCCTCCACACAACACAAACACCAGGATCATTTCCAGGGATAGCAGGATAATTAGCTCCAGGAAAACATTCTCCAAAAAAAAAACCAATAAAAAAACAAACCGAAAAAGCTGATTAAATATACAATAGGCTTTGATCTTTCCCATTGAGTGAAACGCTGAACTTAATTACATCTACTCCAAATATCCCAGCCCCAGTTCCCACACACCCACCAATATTCGGGACAGTTCTTCTGAGCATTCCTGTCTTTGGCAGACAAAGTTCCTGACACGATGCTGGTCACCAGCTGCTCAATTGTGTCCACAACTTTCCTGTCAGCTCGTTGGGGGGCTGTGGGGAGAAATAAAAACCAGTCAAACCCACTCGTTGTTTCATTCTCATCAGCAGAGTGACAAGATGTTGTATTTTTTATTTTTTCACAGGTTGGTGGCTGCAATTTTTCAAGGTATTAACAGGAAACAGAATCCCAGGAGGGCTGGGGTGGGGAGGGACATCTGGAGATCCCAAATCCAACCCCTGCCCAGGAGCAGGTGTCACAGGAATGTCTGGTGGGGTTGGGGTGTCCCCAAAGGAGGTTCCAGGTTCCCTTCCCTGGGCAGCTGCTCCAGAGCTCTGCCACTTCCATGGAAAGAAATTCTTCCTCCAGTGGAGGTGGAACTCGTTGTGCTTTAGTTTGTGGCCATTCCCCCTTGTGCTGTCACTGGGAAGAGCCTGGCACCATCCTCTGGGCACTCTTTGGGGATGTTTGTGTGGATTTTGGGATTCCCTTCTCCAGGCCCAGCCCCACTGTCTCCCCTCAAGCTCCAGACCCCAAAGAATTTCTGGAGCCTCTCCTGGTCGTCCTGGAACTGTGGAGCCCAGAACTGGGCACTCCAGAGGGAGCAGAGGGGCAGGATCCCCTCCCTGACCGGCTGGAAATGCTCTTCCCAAGACACCCACACTTTTTCCAGTGCATCCTTCCCAAACTAAAATAAATTAAGGAAGACTCGAAACTTTAACTGAGATTCTGCACCTGTTTATTATTAAAAACACCACGGTTTAAAAAAAATTATTCTTGGCTCTCCTGGGTAAGTGAAATCATCCTTAAAAAGGCAATTTCTTCATGGAGCAAAAGGGTTTTGTGGAAAATCCGTTTATTTGAGTGCTGCTCCGAAGGGCTGAGTGACAAATTTTCAACCATTCGGTGTCAGCACTGCGAGACCTCCCTGAGAAAGGATCTCAAGCTCAGTTAGGAAAATCCAGGATGAGCAGGAATGTTTTAGGCAGGAGGAATCACTGGCCTAACCCAGGGATGGGGTATGAACATCTCCAAAGGAATGCACCCGGATCTGATTAAAGTGGTGATGGTGACATCTCCAGATTTGCATATATGCAAATATTTCCTCTGTAATAAAGGCAGTTCCAGGTTGGTCCTGGCCTCCCTACCTTGAGGTGATGAAATTGGGGTGAAAATCCTGGATTTAAGGTCTAAACAGGTGCCAGAAAGGGGAGGAAGGACATGATTTCACCACAAAAACTCCAACAGAGAGCATTCACTCCCTGCCCCAGCCCTGACTGGGGTTCCCAGAGTTAGGAATTCCTGACCTAATGAAACCATAAAAATCAAACACATCCTGCAAAGCATCTCCCAGCAGTTCCCTCCCTTTTACCTTTGGTGTCAGGGGAGGGTGCTTTGAGCTGCTCCGTGGATTCCGGCTCTGGTTTCTTCATCTGGATCGGGTATCCACTCTTCTCCAACCAAGCCTTCAAGTTCTCAATGTACTCCCTCCCAAACAGCGTGGAATCATCAAAATTTGGGAATAATGTCGGTGCTGGAGCCATCTCCTGGAGCCCCACAGCCTCCAGGATTTTCTCCTGCCTGAAAACAGAGGCCAGAGCAAAGGTCTGCCCCAGCAGGGCCAGGGATTTACGACAGAGGGACACGGTGGTCTCGAAAGCGTTGGCCATTTCTCTGGGATTGCCAAACCCATTGGTTTTAATGCTCAACTCATAGGCATTGCAGGCCATCAGCAGCGGGGTGACCCCCTTGAGGAGGCGGTCCTGGAGCCTCATGATGTATTTATCAAAAGGTTTGATGATCTCAAAGAAACAATTCTTGGTTTTCACGGCCCCCTTGTCCAGCAGCATGTTCAAAAACTCGTTGTCCACCTTGGGGGTTTTCAGGGCGGCGTGCTGTAAACTCTTGATGGTGAAGAAGCAATAATCTCTGTGCTCTGGCCTCAGGGAGCACTTGAAGGAGGCCAACATTTTGGCACAGGTCTCAGTCTCCAGCTCGAAGAGGGCCCCGAAGAGCCGCGAGAACTCGGCGTCGTTTTTGATGGCGTGGAACCCGGCCCACTTGATGATTTCGATGCCAAAGGTGGAAAAAATGTCAGATTTATCCACCAGGTCGAAATTGAGGTTCCTGAACACGTGGGCAGGCTTTGGCAGCCTCAGGATGGGTCTTTGGGCTGCCAGAGGGCGTGGGGGCAGCTTGGGGTTGGGGCGCTGCTGGAGGGGCACTGGCCTCTGGTTGGGGCGTTCGGCAGCTTCCAGAGGCTGATCCAGCGGTTTGGGATCGAGGCCTGGCTGTGGCTTTTTCACATTCCACTTCTTGAGGGGGGCTTTGACGTCTCCTTTGAACACTTTAGCTTTCACCACCCCCCTGGTGAGGCGCTTGCCCCTCAGGATCCTCCCCCTGCCGACGCCTCCCCTCCGCAGCGGGGGCCGGAATTCGCTGTCCGGAGCCCCGAACTCCACCTCGTATTCCTGGTTCTCCACGCTGCCGTATTCCTCTTCCATGAGCCCAGGCGACCTGAAATCCCCTAAAATATCCGAGGAGCTAAAATCAGGTTCGTGTGGCCCGCTGCCTTCCCAGGAATCCGAGGGGCCGTAGTCCTGCTCGTGAGGTGCCAGGCCCCCATAGTCCCTGTCCCGCCCGTATTCCCGGTTTTGGTGTCCATACTCCCGGTTGTGAGGAGCAGGGTGCCCATATTCCCTGTTCTGGGCAGCTGCACGCCCGTATTCCCGGTTTTGGGAAGCGGGACGCCCGTAATCCCGGCCGAATTCCCGCTCCCGGGGCGTGGGGCGGCCGAATTGTTCGTGGAAATAATTTTCCTTGCGGAGCAGAGGGCTGGCGGGTCTGTAGGAAGGGCCGGGATAATCTTCCCTGGGATAATCTTCCCTGGGATCCTCGCTCCAGTCCTCGTGCTGGGAGTTGTCGTGAGGGAACCTCCCGTCGTCATGGAAGCTCTGGTTGTAGCGGGGCCGGGGCAGCGGCCTGGAGTGAGCTGGGGAAATAAAACCAGGAACACATTTAGGGGTTGAAAAGAGTCCAAATACCGAAATTCCTGAAGGAAATCCACATATCTGACTTCAGGATTTTCCCATATTCCAATCCCTACAGAGATTGAGGAGCACCAAGTTCTCCTCTAAACCCCAATTTTTCTTTGCTCATCACTTGCTCAGATCTTGATCTTCTGCTGGGGTTTCTGAGACATAAAACCCATCGAAACCCTGAACTTTCAGCTTCCCAGAACTAAAACTGTCAAAGACCTCCAAGACCATCAACTCCAAGCTTTGACCAATCCCCACCTTGTCACCCAGACCACATTTCCCAGGAGGAATTCCACAGTTGGACAGAACTCCTACAAACTCAACCACAATTATCTAATTATTGCAGAAAATTCTAGTATTTCTCATTATCCAAGATCCTCATTCCCCAATCCCAGAAGTTCGATTCAGAAAGTAAAGAATACTTGAAAAAAATTTGAAGTGTTTAATATAAATTATTTCTCCAGGGCTCATACAAGTCTAAAAATAACAGATTTCATTTTAAAGCTCTCCTATGAATGTCCATCCCTGTGAATGTGATCCAAGTGTTTTGCTGGACATTTTATATCTCAGATTTAGGAGGCAAAATAAATGTGGGGATCACGTTTTGTGTTACGTTCATGAGGTCAATGTCCTGCTTTGAGCTTTTTCTCCAAAAATAACACCAAACACAAAGACCCAAAGGCTCCCAGTGCACTCCTACATTTATTTAACTTATCAGCCATCAACAGAATTCCATCCTGCAGCAACGTCCCTGGAGACCTCG
Source organism: Ifrita kowaldi (assembly GCA_013398055.1). NCBI lineage: Eukaryota > Metazoa > Chordata > Aves > Passeriformes > Cinclosomatidae > Ifrita > Ifrita kowaldi. The sequence goes on from VZRS01001987.1 coordinate 53,113, forward strand.
CTGAAATTGGACCCACTCTCTGATGCTGCCTGAACAGAATTCCTTTGTCTGAATTCCCATTTTTTTCCCCCCCGCTTAGAATTTGCACGGTGTCAGTCGTGCCCAGCTGTTCGCCTCTTCCATAAAAATGGATGTGGAAAAACACCAGCACAAGGCAAATAAATGGCAGGCGATGGCAGGCTGCTCCCGGAACAGCCGGCACATCCCCCGGCGCGTCCGTCATCCCGCTTTTCCCTACCTTTGAAATGATGGATGGTGTCCCCCGCGGCATCGCTCCGCTCCATGCGGTACCGTTTAACTTTGTCCTGCACCACGGCCTCGAACGTCTCCCGGGTGATCCTCCGAGAGGCCATTTTCCCCCCTGGAGCCGCCCCGCACAACGCGGCCCCCGCCCG
>VZRS01001990.1:0-11332 GCA_013398055.1 Ifrita kowaldi
GCGCTGGGCTGGGGACGGGGCTGGGACTCACGCAGGAGCTGAAGCAGGGTCTCAGCAGGTCTGCTGGGGGGAGCCGCAGTAGGGCTGCAGCAAGGTCTGCAGTGGGGGTGCAGTGGGGGTGTTGTGGGGCTCTGATGGGGCTTCAGTGGGGTTTGCTGTGCATCTGCGGTGGCGTGTCCCTGTGTCTCCCCCTGCAGCATGACCCCAGCCCGGGGCTGACCCTTGTGGGACACAACCCCCCACACCCGGTTTAGGGGTGCCAGTCCTCCATCGCCCCCAGGAGCTCGGATCCCCCGGGGCTGCCCGATGCTGGCAGTGGCAGGGGAACCCCCACGGGCGGCGGGTGTCGAGGGCCAAGATCGGGGCTGGGAGGAGCCCTCCCGCCGCGTTCCCAGGCCCCGCAGGTGTTGGGCCCGGCGGGTGTGAAGGTTTCCCGGGAAACGGCCCAGCCGAGGGACGGAAAATCCATCAGGAAGCAAGGGGACACGGGCATGGCACGGCGCGGGCCCCCAGATCTGGTGTGCGCAGCCTGGCTTGGGGGTACATCTGGGGGCACAGGACCCCCAAACTGGGTGTCTGCAGCCCAGTGGTACAGCAGGGTCCAAGACCCCCCCAAACAGGGTGTGCAAAGCCATGGGGAACATGAGGGGCACAGGATCCCCCCAAAGCAGGGGGGCACAGCTGAGGGGGTACAGCTGGGGGGCACAGGACCCCCCAAACCGTGCGGGCACATCTGAGCAGTGCCCAGCACTGACCCAACCGATCCGAGGCCACCAGTGCCAACCCCATTCCAACATCCAGCCCCAGTGTGGGGGCACGGGGGCGTCTGGCAGGAGATCTGCACCCCATGGCCCAGGCCAGGAATGGCCCCTTCCCTGCTGCCCGGCCCCCTCCTGGGTCACATTAGCTGATGAGCTCCTGGGTAATGAGTTCTGCACCCACCACAGCCGCTTCCCACCTCCCTGTTTGGACAAGTGCGGCTGGGCTGGGGCAGCACCGGCCATGGGGTCAGAGCCCCCACAGTGTTGGGAAAATCTTTAATTGTAACAAATAGTGTTTAAGTCTTGTGAATTCCTTTAGCTTCAGCCAGAAGTGCTTAGTCCTGTATTAATGTGTGCGAGTGGTTATCTTAGCCTTAAAGACTGCGGGCCTGAGCAACACTGATGAGAAGGTATGTCTTGGCCAGACCACAGAGCTGGGATGTATTCAAAGAGAAGAAACTGTTTTTGGAGGCCTATGGCCAAAACTGGATAATTTGAGGAATGGGGTATTCCCCAAACGAGCACCAGAGACCCTCAAAAGACCCCTACTCTTATGTAAATGAGCTCCAAAAAGTGATATAAATATGCAAAAGAATTTGCAGGAATGTTTATCATACATGTACGAGTTTTGGGAAATGTAATAAATAAGTAACGAAGATTTAAACTAGTCTGTTAGCCAGCTGCCGTTTGTGGAGATATTCCCTGCACACCTGGCACTGGAATAAAGTAATGCTACTTTCTAATACCGAAATTACAGTGTTAGATGGTTTTATTCCCAAGTTTTGGTGACAGCAGGACACCCTGCAGCCCCTCACCCCTAAGGGCAGGGTGGGTCCCCCCATCCCTTAAGCCCGTATCAATGGAGCAGGGTGCAGGCCCATGAGGCAACATGGCCAGGGCACCACGACAGAGCTCACAGGGGTGGGAGCTCAGGCTGTGCCCTAAGGAGCCCCCAGCCCTTCTGCTGAGAGGTCCCTGGCCCTGCTGGGACCCTCCCAGGACACCTCCCTGCCCACTTGGGACCTGTCATCCCTGCTCTAGCACCTCCCGGGTCAGACACCTGTGTGGTTTCTGGTGGTCATGCTTGTCCCTCTCTCTGGGGTGGGCACAGCTCACAGGGACACTGCCCGGGGCTGTGTCTGGTGCAGAGGTCAGTGCTGCCAAGCACCTGGCAAACAGCCCCCCTCACCCCCTCAGCCCATCTGCACGGAGGGTCCCCTGCTCCCGGCACCCTCAAGAGCTTGGCACCCACCACAGTGCACCCCAGTGCCCTGCTTGGGCTGGGCACAGCCTGCTGGGTCCCCAGGTGCCTCAGCTTATCTGGAGCCGTCCGGGGCTGCATCCCATCGGACTGGGGAGACAGAAGCAGCACGGGCAGTGCAGAGATGTCTCTGGGAAGGCAGCACCCCAGCGCTCCACCCAAGCACCCTGCACGCCCCGCAGCCCCTGCCCCTTACGGCCGTCAGTCTGAGCCAGAGCCCCACGGACCCGGGGCTGGGAGCCGGGCAGAAGGCAGGGAGCTGCGGGGACCCTGCTGGGTGCCAGGCTGGCAGCTCGGGGTCCCGGCATTGGAAGGTCAAGTCCCGGGTGCCGGCTGCAGGCGGCAGAGACGCTGTGCGGGGAGCTGCGGTGCAGGGGGATGCGGTACGGTGATGCGGCGCGATGCGAGGCTGGCGGCACGTTAGCATCTCTCACGGCCGTGTGAATTGGTCCCCACACACTTCCCAGCGCCGGCAGGGCCAATTAAGGACCAAAGGAGTCAGATCTGACACCTCTGCAAATGGGCCCGGCATTCCCAGGCTCCTGCCGCCCGCCCGGAGCGGGGGGAGGCTGGGGGGGGTTCGACACCTCCAGGTGGGCGCAGAGGCATCGCCCCGCACCCCCGGCCCAAATAAAGCCGGGGTTACCCCCAGACGCGGCCAGCAGAACAGCCCCCAACCACGGCCAGACACAACACCGCATCCCCAGCTCCTTCGGCAGTCCCCCAGGGCGTCGCTGCCTCCCCCTCGGGGCAGGAAAGGGGTGCGGGGCGGCGGGGGAGCGGGGGTCCCGCGGCAGAGCGCCAGCGAGCGGGAGAAGCTGCGGATGCGGCGGCTGGCGCAGGCCCTGCTGCGGCTGCGGCACTACCGGGCNCCCCAGAGCTTCAGCGGATTCCCAGCTACACCGTCCTGGAGCCTCCCCACAGACGTGCCACAGCCACGGGTAATAGGATGGCTTCCTCCTGCTTCTTGGAGCCTTCCAGGGCAGGTGTGGTGGACATTCGGCACCACAGTACCCCTGCACCTGGCTCCCAGCTGCCCAAAGACCCTCCCCAGCCCAGCCCCTGCTCCTGCAGCCCCTGAGCTGGTGTGGAGGATGGTCCTCGAGGGGTGGGTGGCAGGGGGTGCAATGTGGGGTGCGCCACAGCCACTTGCCTCACGCAGCTCTTCCCACACAGTTCAGCAGTCCCTGAGCCCCAGCCAGGCTCATCTTCCCAGCTCCTGCCACAGCCTCTCTCCTCCCCAGCTGCACCCCAGCACAGAGCACTGTGGGGGCTGGAGCTGACTGCACCCTGGACACAGACACCACACAGGCACACTGGCATGGCAGTGAGGCAGTGGGACAGCGGCATGGCCATGCGTCGGTGGCATGGCCACGTCACAGAGCTGCACGGGATGGGACAGACACCAGGATCCTCATTAAAGCTGCTGTGCAGTGCTGCTCACCTGCTCCTTATTCTGGGACCTGCTGGCTGCATCCCAACATGGGCAGGGTTGGGAGCACCCTTCAGCCTGGCACCCCACACACATAGCCAGGTGCTGCCCCGGACCAGGGGCTCAGTGCCCACTGCCAGCCCAACCCACAGCCCGGATGTGTCCCAGGGCTGGGGTGGCAGAGGGACTCACTACCTAGTCCATCCCCAGCCCCACTGACCCCCAGCTCCCACCTGCCTGGGGGTCCCATCCCTTCCCTGTGCCCAAAGACAGCTCCATCTCTTCAGGGTCCAGGGTAGCCCATGGGGGACAGTCCCTCCTACCTGTCACAGCCACCCCCGTGGCCCCTGCCCCGACCCTGCAGTACCTGCCCAGAGCAGGGGCAGGCAGAGAGGTCCTGGTGCCAGTCCGCAGGGAGCGGGCAGGCAGCCCCCCGAGCAGGGCCCAGCAGGAGAGCTCACACGCAGCTGTCAGACAGAGGGGCTGGGGGCTGGCGTCAGTGAAGCCCCCAGAGCCACTTAGCACCAGGCTCCTAACAGCCCGGGGGGCTCACAGGCCCTGCCCCAGGCCTGCAGGCTGCAGGGCCCCTGGTGCTTCCTACCCAGTCTGTCACAGTCCCTTCGGCACAGCCCCCACACCCAGGGCGCCCCTGGAAACTGGGGAAGTTTTTATTTACACCCCCACAGTATTTATTTACACCAGCCTGACCTCCCCCCTCCCAAGCCCCCCATGTTCCCAGTGCCCATTATCCGGGCATCAGGCCCCTCACTGGCAGTGCGAGACTGGGGGGCACAGGGGCCTGGGGGCCGCAGGGATGGAGTGAGTGGAGTCGGGAGTGGGCGAGGGCCCGTCCTGGTGGCCGGGCGAGCGCAGGCGCCTGTTAGCTGCTCTCGTCGTTGAACCATGTCAGCACTGTCGCCTTGTTCTCCTTCACCCAGTTGATGTTAGCGCGCGTCCTCTCCAGCGCCTGCTCCAGCGCCCGCGTCCCCGACCCAAACCCGATGTCCTGGTTGTCTTTCTTGAACTGCTCCAGCTGCCAGGCAGAGGTGGGGTTGGAGCAGGCAGGGGGTGGGCCCAGCAGCCCCTGGCAGACCTCAGCAGCTCCCAGCACCACTCGACACCACCCAGGAATGCCCCAATAGCCTCTGACAACCCCTGTGAGCACTCCAGCACCACCCCAGCAGCTCTCAGCTGCTCCCTGGCAGAACCCCAACAGCCCCCAGGAGCACCCCAATAGCCTCTGTGAGCCGCCAGCACCACTCCAGCAGCCCCCACAACCACCCAACATCATCCTGACAGCCCCAGTAGCACCCTGACAGCCTTTGGAAGGCCCCCAGCACCCTCTCAGCAGCCTCCAGCAGCACCCCAACAGCCTCCAGCAGTCCATGCAGCACCCCAACAGCCCCTGGGAGCACTCTGACAGCCCTTGGGAGTCCCTGCCACCACCCCAGCAGCCTGTGACAGGGACAGAAGCCTCTTGGACCCCATGGCACACAAGAGGCAGGAAACCCCCTCTCAAGGGCTGCTGGCAAAGGGCAGCTCTGCCAAGGCGGAACCCTGGCCGGTGGGACCCCTGCCAGGGTCCAGCCTCACCTGTTGCAGCTCGAACTCTGAAGAAAAGCGCTGGGTCACAGACAAAATCAGGCGGGAGAAGGAGAAGGAGCCACCCCCATACCTGGGAGAGCAGAATTGCACTGAGCCAGAGGTCCCACAGAGCCACAGGGGAGGGGACAGGAGGAGAGACAGTGCCACCCCCAAGGGGCACAGGGAGGTAGGGGTGCCCCCAGCCCCCCATGGTGCTCACTGGCTGAAGAGCGTCTTCCAGTTGCCACGGATGAAGTCCCACGCCAGGGACTGCCCCACAACATTGCTGGCAATGCTGTTGATTGTGGAGGTGGCATCCTGCTTCCGGATCTTTGTAGGGTCGAGGGTGTACTCCAGGTACCTGGAGGGGCATGACGCGGGGGTGAGGGGCTGGCAGGGGCAGCGGACATGATGTGGGTGATGGGCTGGTTGGGGCACACCACAGTGCCAGCCAGACCCCACACGCACCTGCTGAGGATCCAGGGGTGAGGGCTGCAGGCGAGGGCTGTGCGGAGCTTGTCGGCCTCAGACACCACAGGGGCCTCCTGGAACCTGTCCCAGAGGAAATTCCAGGCCTCCTCCCCGCCTGTGGCCACCATGCTGCAGTAGATGGCTGAGCGCAGGTTCGGGGGGACCCTGTTGGGGTAAGAGCCATCAGTGCCAGGAGCCCCTCGCCGTGCCCAGCCCAACCACACACACAGCGCCAGGGCTTGCGAGGACTCACGGGTTGTTGGCAGCATTCTGCCGCCACTGGCTCAAGTAGTTGGCGGCCAACTCCTGGCACTTGGTGACGCCATAGGAGCAGGCAGTGCTGATGGCATTGATCTCGTTGTACCTGGGGGGAGAGAGACCGTGAGGGCTGGGGTCCGGCACAGGGCACCCACCGGCCAGTGCCAGCTGGTGCCAGGGCTGTGCCCTCTACCCAGTACAGTCGGGGACACCCCAGGGATCCAGCCCAGCCCCAGGGCCACAGTACTCACTGGTCCATCAGGCCATTGGGGATATCTTTCCAGCCGTTGGTGATGTTCTCGTAGTAGGTGAAGAGAGGAGTCACCTGCTTCTTCATGTATCTCTGGGGGCAAGAGGGGGTCAGTGCCCACTGACACAGGCAGCAGCCCCCACACCACTGTGGGGGCAATCCTGGCCCCTCATCCCAGCACGGGGGGGTGGCACCACTCACCGACATGGCCCCAAAGACCTCGCTGCGGTCAAACATCAGCTGGAAGTACTGGAGGTTGCTGAGCGCTGCTTGCCAGGGCATGTATGCCGTCTCCCGGCTCAGGAACCGTGTCGTGTTCAGAGCCAAGGTCACGTTGACGTACTTGGCCCTGTCAGGGGTGAGGGCAGCGTCACCTCCCCAGCCCCACTGGCACTGCCCACCCCAGGGCACCCACCCTATCCAGCCCCTCACCCTGGTGGCACCCAGACCACCTGGCAGGGCTCACCTGGCCAGGTTAAAGGCATCATCAATGATCTGGGCACGGTTGATCACAGGGAAGACCTAAGAGAGCAAAGTCAGTGTCTCAGGGCAGACTGAGTGGGGCGGCATGAATGGGGTCCCACACCACAGCCTTGACCGCCTCGTGTACCTTGTGGTCAGTGCCAAGCTGGTTGAGGAGCTGATCCCAGTTCTCCTGGTTGTAATTGACACGGAAGTATCCAGTGACATTGAGGTTCAGCAGGAGCCAGCTGGGGCTGTTGAGCTTGAACTGGTTGTTGGTGTCTGGGAAGGGGACAGGAGGCTCTGCCAGAGCTGCACCCCCATCCACCAGGGCGGGCCAGGCTCAGCCCCCACCACCACTGCCTCCCTGGGAACCCCGACCAGTGCCATGGCAGCGGAGGTGGCAGCAAGACCCCCACTCACAGCCAGGACACACCATACCTGTGACTTTGGTCAGCCAGTAGCTGCTGTTCTCGTAGGTCTTGTCTGTCTTCCAGGTGATGGGGATGATCCAGGTGTAGCTGTGCCGTGGACAGACAGGTGTTGGGACTGGCCCTCATCCCCTGACCCCTCAGTTCCCAGCCAGACCCCACCCCACTCACTTGAAGGCAGAGGGTCTGTCCACAGAGGATGAGGGGTCCAGCAGAAAATGGGTCTGGTTGACGGTGCCGGTGCGGGTGTCAACAGTCACCACAGGGAAGCCCATCTGCAGTATCCAGCGATCCATGATGTTGCTGATACTGTCAGGTAGCTGGACATTGTTCTTCTTCACCGCCTGTGGGGATGGCAGCACCGCTGGTCACCAGGGGCAGGAGCATGGGCAGTGTGGGGCTTGGCCGGCACTGCAACCCCAACCCAGCATGTGGGACCCCGTCACATCAGGCAGCCCCCCAGAGCCAGGGCTTGGGATGCTGCAGGAGCACCAGCCCCCTCCTACCTCTTGCAGATGGACCCAGAGGTCAGTGTAGACAGTGTTGTTGTAGGCGAAGGTGTGGAGGTAGGACTGTGGAAGAGCACCAGGAGAGACGGGTGAGCTAGGGCTAGTCTGGGGTGTGGGACACCCCTAGAGCCCGGGAAGGCCCCTACCATGGGATGCCCACCCTGCACTGGGCTTGCTGCCCCTCAGTACCAGCAGCACCTCACCTGCAGCCCTTCCTTGAAGATGTCCTCGCTGAGGAAGTTCGAGAGCATCCGCAGCACCGACGCTCCCTGCAGGGACAGGAGGTCAGGGAAACCAGGGACACCCCACAGTTCATCCCCACCTCAGGGACCCCCGTGCACACCTTGCTGTAGGCGATGCTATCAAAGACTTCACTGATCTGGGCGGGGGTGTTGATCTCTTCCTCGCGGAAAGAGAGTGGGTGGGAACTGGCCAGGGCATCTGTTGCCATCACCGCATGCACCTCGTTCAGCACCATCAGGTCTTTCTGCAGAGGGAGCACCAGCACCTGCCTCAGCCCGGCAAGTACCACCTGGCACCGGGACAGCCCCTGAGGTGCCTGTTCCCCTGCCTGCCCCCACGCCCATCATCCCTGGCACTCACGATGCTCCAGGAGGGCTCAGCTGAGTCGGCGCCCAGGTACTCCACGTACGAGGCGAAGCCCTCATTCAGCCACAGGTCGTTCCACCACCGCAGCGTCACCAAATTCCCAAACCACTGCAGAGGGCATAGCACCCCGTCAGCCACCAGCCATCAGCCAGGGGAGGGGGCGAGGGGTGCAGCAGGTACCTGGTGTGCCAGCTCGTGGGCGATGACAGTCACCACCCGCTCCTTGTTGCCAATGGAGGAGTATGCAGCATCGAAGAGCAGTGAGTTCTCCCGGTAGGTCACCAGCCCCCAGTTCTCCATCGCGCCCGCGTTGAAATCAGGGAGGCCAACCTGGTCTGGGGATGGAGGGGTCCCGTCAGTGCTCCGCTGACAGCATGCTGGACCATCCTCCCCCTCTGTGGTGGGCACCTCAACCAAGTGCCCCGGGCACCCCGCAGCACCCACCAGACTTTGGGAGCGGGTAGGCCGTGTTGTAATGCGCCTCAAAGAAGCTGAGGATGGGGCCAGTGACATCGAGTGCGTAGTTGCCCTGGCCCTCGGCGATGGCCTTGGGGCGGCCCCAGATGCGAATCTGGAGAGGAGGGATGCAGGGCTCATCAGTGGCCCAGGTTCAGCCACCTGGGTGGGCAGGGGGTGGACCCCACCCCATCCTACCAGTGTCTTCTGTGAGCCACTCTGCACGTAGCTGAACTGGCTGACAATGAAGGCCAGAAGGTACGTGGACATCCTGGGGGTGGTGTCGAACTCAGTGACATTCCAGCTCTCCCCATCAATCATCTGCTGCCTGGTGCCTGTGGAGATCAGAGGATCATCCCACAGCCCTGCCAGGCCCCCAGCCCCCCAGCGGGGTCCCGCCACCCCACTCACTCTTGGAAGGCATGTTGGAAATGGCCACATAGTTGGAGGGGTGGATCAGTGTCACTGTGAAGCTGGCTTTCATGGCCGGCTCATCGAAGCAGGGGAAAGCTTTGCGTGCATCAGCCGCCTGCATCTGTGTGGTGGCCACCACCTGCCTGTGAGCCAATCCCATCAGTCCCGGGGCTCCCTGCAGAGGCTGTGCCCCACAGTCCCCTTGCTCCCATCCCCACTGGGGCAGCATGAGGATGCAAGGGGGGCACAGAGGCTCCACACACCCATCCCATTGTTCTGGTGGGAAAGGAGCCCCAAAGCCAGCCCATGCCCTCCACCACCCCGTGCCAGCCCCATGCCCCCCATTCCCCTTCCCACCACCACATCAGGCCAGCCCTGTGGCCTCCACCCATCCCCTGCCCTCCACCTACTTGTTGCCTGACTCGTCCGTGTATTCGCTGCGATAGAAGCCAGCCAGGTCATCAGCCAGCTCCCCGGTGAAGCTGCTGGACAGCCGGTACCGCTGGCCCTGCTGCAGGGGGGAGCCCAGCTGCACCACCAGGTACTGGGTGGGAGTCTCTAGCCAGGTGCGGGAGATGGCAGGGGCGCTGCCACCACCCTCTGCCTGCAACGTGGCATGGAAGGAGCCCTGCATGGTGTAGTTCAGCTTGTTGCTGTGGATGAGGATGAGGTCAGTGGCTTCCACACAGGTGAAGACCACACTGCTGTTGCCCTTGAAGATGTACATGTTGTTGGCGTCGGGCTTCAGGAAGGGCTGCAGGGACACCTCGTAGCTATCCGGCTTCAGCGTGGCCGGCAACCTCCACCGGTTCCAGGGGTTGTTGGGGGCGGGGGTGGTGGTGATGCTGGGGCCAGGCGTGCTGTTGGTACCCACATCAGACGTTCCCTTGTTCTTCTCCTGGGCGTACACCACCGAGAGTGCAATGATGGTGGCCACAGCCCCCACGCCCAGCACAATGGCCACGATGCCCACAGTCTTGCTGATGAAGAAGCCGGCTGCCATGGCGGCCAGCTGGAGCGGCACTGGCGGAGACGGCGCTGGTGCAAGCACGGCTTTTAGCCTCCCGCTCCCACAAGGTTTATTAGTCCAAGTTAATGGGTGAAGGATTAAATGGCCATGGGGCTCAGGGCGGTGACAGACCCTGGGATGAGCTTTCCACCCATCCACCCCCCAGCCTGGCGGGAGCACCAACGCCCAGCGCCACTGCTGCAGGGGTGGAGCTGGTGGTGGGGGGGTCGCACCATCGGGGAGCCTGCGCAGGCTGTGGGCCTGGACCCCCGGCGTCCTTCCCCAGCACTGGCCTGGCCCTGCAAAAGGAGGGACAGAGTGGGTGGTCGCAGCCAGCAGCCACCTCCCCACCATGCTGCAGGGCCCAGCGTGTGTCCCCATCAGCCAAGCCCAGACGCAGACTCAGTGTCACCCTATTTACCCTCGAGTGATGGGGTCTGAGCCACTGTCAGAGGGTCCAGGCCACCCCTGCCTACGAGGGGCACAGCTCACAAGCTGCCCCCATTGGGGAAAGCGGGAGGTGTGGGGTGCAGCATAGGGAACTGCCAGCGGCAAGGGAAGGTGGGGGGGGACACCTGGGAGGAGCTCACCCTGCCCACAGCCCTCTCAAAGTCCAGGGTCATGAACCCAGAGGCACGGGGGTCAAACTCCGTCCTGATGAGCCCAGCCCCAGTGAGGTCCCCACCCAGGGCAAGGTGGGGGGCTGACGCATCATGTCACACACCGGGAATAGGATCTCTTGTTCCCAAGATCTGATCGATCTCTCCATAGGGAGATATGGGCAGGTGTTGCCAGGAGCCACAGCTAGGGCAAAGGGCAAAGCAGGATGAGGTGAGTGGTGTCCTCAGGAAGCCCTGCCCTGTCCCTGACAGCACCCAGCTGCACCCGCCGGGGCCACCGTGCCTGGCACAAATCACTCTGGATGCTGCTGGTGTCCCTGGCATTCCCTGTTTGGCACAGCCATTCCCCGGCCCAGAGGCCGCTGCTGGCTGCCTCAGCCCCATCCCCACCCTGGCTCTGGCCAAAGGCTACAGCTTTGGAGACAGTCCCCCACAGGACCAAGGGCCACAGGTGGCTGGGAGGGTGCCAGGCACTCTGCACACCCTCTGTCCCACACCAACGGGCCTGCTGGCCCTCCCCACAGCCCCTCGGGCACAGCACACAGGCATCCCCCACTGGCTCGGCTGGGGAGGGGGCTGGATGGAGTTAACGGGGGGCAGCACTGGGGTGAGACACAGCACCCACACCCTGACTCCCCCAGCACCTGCAGGATTCTATCCCCACCCCTAGAAGACCCCTCTTTGGAGCCCAGCCAGCAGCACATGCATATCCCACGTCCCACAAGCGACACAGATGTCGGGCATCATCCCCGCGGGCACGTGGGTCCCTTGAGGCTCTGGCCTCATACACCCCGCAGCCTGACAC
>VZRS01001992.1:0-31539 GCA_013398055.1 Ifrita kowaldi
GATCGCGGAGCCCAGAATCCTGCCCGCGACGTGAACGGGGCAGCGGCGCCCTTAAGCCTTGTCCACACTACGAGCGGGGAGGGGGGCTGTAGGTGGCAGGGCCGGAGGTCCCCCGGCACCCTCTCCCGAGTGGGGCAGGGGTAATGGCTGTGTCACATGCCCCCGTGTGTGGAGGCAGGGAGTGCCGGACAGATCTGGCGCAGGGGTACAGGTGAGAGCATTCCAGCCGGTGTGCCGGCCACTACACTCGCCACGGGGGCCACCGAGCGCGTCAGCGAGCGAAGGTGCAGTCCCAAAAAGGGGTGCTTGTGCCACCGCAGGAGCTGAACCAGATAGCCGAGCCCCGGTGCCCCCACACCCCCGCGCCACTCGTTTCGTGTAAGCGCACCCGTAAAGCCGCGTCCTCCCGCGCCGCTGCTGTCGGTGAGGCAATCAGCAGCACAGAGCGTACCAGCTCGCATCTGGCTGCGTGCAGGGTGCGTGTGCGAGCCGAGATAACTGCTCGTCGACCCTGTCGGGGGCTGGCACCCTGCCGGCATCGCCTCATCTCGCCCCACAGCCCCCACGACACGTTTGTCTGCCCTCCCTGGGGACAAGTGCTGTGGCTGAGTCTCCGACCGCCCTGGCACAGGGGGGCATGGGCCGGCTGTCCCACCCTGAGCAGCCCCTGGGACAGTGCTGTCCTCCCGAGGGCTTCCCATGGCGGGGGACACAAGGACAGCAGGTTGTCCCACCTTGCAGGAGACACCCAGGTCACCCACCCTGTTGTGACTAGTTGGATCACGGCACAGACACCCAGGGCACTGGGCAGGCCTCCCCAGAGGCTCTCTGCCTCCCTGTCCGGCTCACAGCAAGATCTTCTCCTTTTGGCCCCCATCCAGCCAGTACCAGGAATGGCCCTGCTACTGTTGCGCTCGTCAAGAAGCAATGGCCCTTATCTCTTGGAGCCTGTCTCCCTGCTTTCTGGGGCTGTCCATCTCCAGATACCTTTCTAAGAACTGAGGCTGCTGCCTGCTCTATTCAGAAGTGAGGAGTCAATTTAAAAAAAAACAAATATAAACACCAAAGGTGAGGTGTGCACACACACCACACGCACATGCCGCTTCTGAATCCAAAGCTACTCTACCAGTTGCTTTCATCACCGTGCTTTAATTATAAGGGTGGAGCATTGCAATAAATTATTTCAGTAATCCAGTGGAACAACAACAATTCAGATCTTCCCCCTTTTACCAAGAATCCCTGCCCTGGTTTCCAGAGTACATGTTGGGCTGCTGCCTGGGCCCCATCTGCCTGTCTGCCAGCGAGGCAGCAGGTTTATTAATGGCACCTATTGGGTCAAAACGCATGGGTTCCAAAGTCCTTCCTTGGAAAAAGTCACCTCCAAAGTGGCAAAGAAGCATGTGGGCATTACTTGAAATTACTTTTAGCTTGCCTCCTAGAGTAGCTTATTCAAGTCACCAGTTAATCCCATTATTTGTTTCTTGGCCAAATAATAATTAATAGCAAGGCAGTTCCTGCCCCAAACTTTTACAGATAAGTGAGAGAAGATGCCATAGGAGACAAACACTAATTCCACTTGTTTTTCCCCTTTCCCAGGCAGTTTTGGCATCTGCGCCCATGTAGAGCTGGCTTATTTTGAGAGGCGTCGCCAACAGATCAGCTTAATTTTTACAGCCAATATTTCTTGCAAATGTGGGATATTCCCCAGGAAACTCTTTTTACTGATGCTTTGGTGGGAGGGCTGGCGCGGCGGGGAGCGGCAGCACGCCAGGCACCGCAGCAACACAAGCACTGCCAGCGCTGACTGTGCAGGGAGCCAGGAGTGCGTCACGGGCAGGGCTTTCCTGCTGTGAGCCATGGGGTGGGCACGGGGGGGTCCCTGCCACAGCCTTGTCAGCCCCTCAGCCACAGCAGCCCCCTCCTGGGTGAGAGGGAGGCCAGCAGGACCAGCCAGTGCTTGCACAGCCCACTGTTGACAGAAGCCCATTTAGGAAACGTGGATTATCTCCCGCGCCACTACAGCAGGCTGTAAAGTCGCTGGCATCCCACGAGATCAAACAGCGGCCAGGCGAGAGAGCAAACAGAAGGTGGGAAGGGCCACCTGCCCAGGCGATGGCTGAAGAGGAAAGGGTTAATGGTTATCCTTGCTTTTGGCACATCTGGCAGCAGAGGAGTGAGGAGTATGGCATGCCTGGCATGGTGTGCCAGAGGTGGCTCTGTCAAGCTGGGAGCATCGTCAGCCCTGCCAACACTGCCACAGTGCCACGGCACCCTCCCCGATGTTGTCCCCGATGGCACACAGCACATGTGGGATGGGCAGGGGAACAATGCCCTGTGGCACTGCCAGAGATTGAATTGGTGCCCAGGTTGCTCAGCAGGGCTCCCAGGAGACCTAGAGGGGTCCCCTACCCTACATAACATTGGGGCCTGAAAAACACCTGCACTGCATCCCTTTCTGTGCTGTCACCTGGATTTGGGGGACTGGAGTGAACCCAAGGACTCTCCTTCAGAGCACCTCCAGTGCCCCCTCTCCAACACCACCTACAGCTTCACAGCCCAGAGAGCTTCTGCTTCAGTGGGAGGCAAAGCCCAAGTCCCAAAAGCTCCACAGGGGACCTCATGAGAGGTGCCAGTGGGATCCACACCGCAGGAGACCCCAGACAACTGTGACACTCCAGGGTTATATCCCTGAGAGCAGAAAATGAATCTGGCTGGGTTTTACTCTCTGTCTTCCCCTCTGCATGGGACTGGCCTGCCTAGAGAAGGGTCCAGGAGCCCCCAGACCTGCCTGCACCCCCAAAGCCCCCTTCCCCTCCTGAAAAGAAAAGAGGAACTGAAAATGAAATTAAAGCATAATTCAATCCAGAGCGGGTCCAGAGTAAAGTCATCTGCTCTTATCGTGGGCTGGCAGGCTCTTCCCGCTCCGCAACAAACACAATGTTATCAGGGCACAGAGGGCAGATTCGTTTGCACCGGCTGAGCAAGCTGCTGTGTCCGCCCTGCCTGCCCTGGGGTCTGGGGAGCACCGGGATACACGGCCGAGGACTGAGGCTGCCAGGGGCTCGGGGAGGCAGGCAGCACCCCGCCAGGGAGCTCAGTCCCAGGACAGGGTGCTTTGGCTGGGGCCCTACCCAGCCTCCCTGGGCAGCTCTCTGGCCAGAGGGGACGAGTCAGGTTGCTCACAGTGAATGTCAGCACCGAGTAAAGGCTGCAGAGGGACAGGGTCCCGAGTAATATCTTTGCCTACGGGAATATACATGGCCCTGTCTTCCATAGGTGCTGCCCAGCTGCTCGGCCAGGGGGCTGCCAAGCTGGCAGATCTTGGCATCCCACCCCCTGGCAAGGCAGCATAGCAGCACCCCCAGACCCCACACATGCTCCCAGCCCCACTGCATCGCCTGGACTGCATCCTGCTTTGATCTCTGCCTGCTGCCTGGCTGTGCCCTGGTGGCTGCGGGGCCAGCGCAGTCCTCTCCGTCCTTCTTTATATACCCCTGTTATTTTTAACTCTGCCTACGCAAATCCCGAATCCGGAATGAGCAGCGGCCAGGGGCCAAGGGGAAATGGACACGGTGCAAATTTCCTGCCCTTTTTACCTCTCTTCCTCTATAACATACAGCAACGTTTTTCCTCCACTTCTTAACTTTCACTGGTACAGGAAAGCTGAAAGCTTCAGACTCTGCACAGAGCCACAAGGTCCAGCACCGCAATGGACGGGGTATCCCACTCGGAAGGGACATCGCGCTCAGCATGGTGCTGAGAGATGTCCCTACCTGTAGCACACACCACAGGCCCCATCGGCAGTGCGATGCGCTGGAGGCATCCGGACAGCCCTCGCAGCAGCAGCCTCACGTGCAAACACGTGTGCTCACGTGCCAGCCCAGGGGTGCATCCTTCCCCCTGGCCCGGCAAGAGCTCTGGCCCCGGCCACAGCAGCTGGGACTGGACCACAGCCATGGGAGCCGTTCCCTTTTGCCACTCACGAAAGTGCTGGACAAGACCTGTGATAGCAGCTCCAGGAGTAACAGGAGGAATTGCTGTTTTCTGGTTCCTTGTGAGCAACGAGCAGGAGGAACTCCAGATATTCTTCCTGACATCTCTGGTTTAATCTTTAAAAAAAAAGCTACAACACAGAGTGCCGCAGTGAGTTGCACAGGGAGTTTTGCAGAGGATATCATGGAATGGCTGCAGTGTCTGGGGGATGTGCGTGTTAGAACCCTTCTCTCATGTGCTGGGGATTAGTAGCTGTACATCATGTAAAAGACATTTGTCTGCAAAAGTTCCAAATGACCCAGGTAAACATCTCTGCCACTCTTTTCCGAGAAGTCTCCATCCCCCCTCCCAGCTATACTCTAAGGTGTTCAGTCTCCAGTGAACCTGGATTCTCAGTGAGTGGGGAAAACCTCCCTTGCCATACACAGAGGCAGGAAAAGTGTGGGTGTCAAGGCCAGTGCTGGTCAGACCTGATCCACTCGAATGTACACCATTTCCCAGCCTGGAGAAAGCCTGGCTAGCCCTGGAACCTGGACAGTGGTGTGGCTGGAGTATCCAGGCACTCCTGTCCCAATGGGGGAACAATTTTCCAATGGGAGCTGTGGGATGGGGTTGAGTGAACGGTTTGCGCCGTGAGTCACTGGCACCCATGGGGACACAGCTCAATGTGAGGCAGCGGGGGACTGCCCAGGGGACAGCAGGACAAGCAAGGAGCTGGAGAGCTCTGTATGAAAACTGTTTTCCAGGTCATTTGATTTTGGTATTCCTCCCATGCAGCTATCTGCCCAGAGCCACCCCGCCAGTGTAAATCGCACACCATAGCTCATTGCATGGAAAACTCATCCTGCCACCATCCCATGCCCCTGGGACACTGCGCCGAGGCCACCGCTATGGCACAGGATGCCGGCATCAATCACAGTCAGCCACATGTGGATGCTGCAGTGGTTTCACACAAACAGCCCACAAAAGTGCATCCTCCCACCCGTGACACTCATGGGGTGTCTGGCAGGATCAGTGGCCACCCTGTGTCGAGAGCAAACCCCTCTGCACCGGCATTACACAGGGCTGCTTCATTCTGCTCCAGGAAGTGGCATTTAATTACCCAGCCTCCTGGTAGTAAATAGGTTTCCAACACATTACAAAAGGCTGCATTACATTTTTTTATCCCCAACCTTGCTCATGCTCTGCGCCGGTGAGCTCATCCCCTGGGAATACCGTCTCCAAAATAGATTCACTCCCTTGTTGGAAATAATCAAATGGGAATCCAAGCTGCTGAGCCCAAGCCCAATTCCTCCCTTTGTTCTGGGGCTCTGGCAGCGAAGGGGTTCGGAGCAGGGTGACAGGAACTCGCCTTCTTTTAATTGACCTCCGATGATGAAACAATCAACCAAACGATTTAGAAATGTGCATCCAGTGAGATCATCAGGAAAACTTCTCCGCGAAGGAGCCTGGGGAAAGGAAGGTGCGGTAATCCACCTGCCCCAGCTGCCTCGGCAGGCCTCACTGCTTGGCACAACGTGGCACAGCATGGCATGGTGTGTCACAGCTACCCAGCGCCTCTTGGGCTACCTTGCTGTGGCTTCATGCCAGCAGCTGCCTCACTAGGTCTAACATGGGGAGAGGGTACAGCTAGACCTGTCCCAGTGAGGACACCTGCTCCCATGGGACACCTATCCTCCTTGTTTCCAGTCCCAGACCCTCCTTAGCTGCTGGGCACCCATTTATCCCAAGCCAGCACCAAGATGCTTGTCTCCATTCCCAGACTCACTGCAAGTGCTGCCACCCCGATGGGCATTTCTAGGACAAGATTCCATGATGTTGTGGGGGAAATACCCTCCCATCCCCACGAGCACTGCCTCCCTGGGGATTTCCATCTCTTGCACCCTTTCCCCAGTTTTTTGTAGCCTGGCGGGAGGGCAACCACCCGGGAAGGGCTGGCATGGCTCCCTGGCCCCAGCTGTGCCGCTGGGGCTGCCCCGGCTTCCCCAGCCCAGGTCAGTGCACGCTCCAGCTTGGCATGTGGCAGGCACTAATTTTGGCCCAAAGGGTTTCCCTTCAGCAGACTCTGCCGCCAGGGTGGTTTTGAAGACAATCTTAGCCGGAGTCTTCCTTCCTCGACTGCCAGTGATCCGGAGCCAGGCTGGTGTGTTTGTGTTGTGTGTACATGTGTGTGTGTATCTCCAAACCGCAACAAATATTTCATACTCGTTTTCTTTCTTTCCCTTTTTTTTTTCCCCCTCCAAGCCCTTGGCTGTGGTATTTAAATAGTAGGTGTGGTCCCGGTGCTGCGTGCCAAAACCAACACCAGTTCCAGAGCAGATAACCCTGCGAGCAAACGCAGCAGTGAAACCACACTGAACTGCTGGGAGAGCTGTGCCGGGATGGGCAATGCTGCTGGGTATGGCCACGGCATGGCCCTGTGGGCAGGCAGGCAGGCAGCAAGCGGGCACAGTGGCCACATGGCTCCTTGGCCCGACATGAAAGCTCAGCCAAAGGCGCTGGGCGAAGGGAGGAGGTGGTGGAGTCAGCATGTCCAGCTGAAGGGCCACGCACTAACTGCTCGCTGTGTGCAGCCAGGAACTGTTTGGGATGGACCCAGACGGTCTTTTGGCGGTTGTTTTTTTTATATAAATTAAGGCAAAACATGTTATTTAATCATCTATTTTCCTTGTTATAAACAATCAAAAAGATCTTTGTTAAAAAGGCTACTTTTCTCCCCCAAAAATGTAGAGCATGAGCAAGTGGGAGGAGAAGTCCCTCCAGTGTGTTAAAAGCAGTTCGCAACGAAACTTTCTTACGCCCTGATGTTTTTCTCATCCAAGCTGAAAGCCCTGAAATATGGTGAACATCATGTATTTCAGCATGAGTCACTCAGAGAGAACCAGCTGCGTCACCTTTCCTGGCAGTGCTGGCTGTGCTGGTGTGTACTGGGGACAGTGGGGATGGAGGGGATCTCTGGATGGTCTTTGTCCAAGGATGGATAGAGATAAGTCAATTCAGGCAGGAGAGGAATGAAGAAGGATTGCTGCAGACCCAGAGCCGGAATGTCGCCCTCCCCTTCCCGGGGGCAACTGCCATTTCTGGGGGTGGAGAGGGGTTGCCTTGCAGTAGCCATGAAGCTTTGAAGCTTCATGGGGTGAGCATAATCCCCAAGAAGTTCGCAAACTTATCCTCAGGTGAGCGTGCACACGCAGTGCCACAGGAAGTCAGGTGAGGACCACAGCACCCCAGCTCCAGCAGAGCCTGTGCCTGGCTGCTGATGTCCCCCCAGAGCAGCATCCACAGCCAAAAAGACAAAAGAAGATCCTTATTACACCCTTCAATCCCCCAGCTTTCCACAGGGCTGGCAGGGCACCAGGTTTCATGAAAGGTTGGTTCTCCTAAGATTTTGCTCCAGGGGGGACATGTTTGCCTTTTGCAACCTGTGGGATAGTGGGCCAGTATCCTGGGACAGAGACTGGGGGAAGCCTGAGCTTTCCCAGACCTGGCACTCACACCCCACTCGCCTCCTCACTCCCTGGGTGGCTCTGGTACGGCATACCCTATTTGCTCCTGCCCTAAGCCAGTGCCTTGTGGGAAGTAGGCAGAAGGGGCAGTGCCATCCCGCAAATGTGGTCCCAAGCAGAGACCACTTGGGTGAATGGTCCCTGGAACACTCATCTGCTGGGGACAATGCCAGGAGATGGGGATGTTCCTCTCCAACTGGAGCCCAGCAGCCTACCCAGGGCATGACTGGGAATAAGTGTCCCCTGGCTGGATAGTGCCTGGGGGTGGCCACAGGCTGCTTGTCCCTGAGCTGAGCTGGTGCACGGCCACGGCCGGGCGTGTGGCAGGCACAGCCGGCACACCGCTCCCTGCCTCCCGGCCCCGCAGCAGCTGCAGCGCTGGAGAGGAGCCGGCCGGGCGTGCAGCACTTCGCCAGCAGCACAAGGTGCACAGCAGGGCCAGGATCCACCCAGCCCGTGGCAGAGTAGGAGGGTCCTTGGCAGACAAGGTGCTATTCTAAAATCCACAGCCGAGCCGGCTCCCTGCCCGACCTCAGCGCATGTTCTGGCTACCGGCAAACAGCCTTGAGCCCAAACCCAACCTCGAGTGGCCTCCATTTTCCCTGGCTCCATCTTCCCTGTTGTGCCTCAGCCCCGCTCTGCCACTGCCTCCCACGTGTCAGCTCCATGCTGTGGCTCCCCAGGGACCAGTTGGCCCCACTGGCATGTGTCCCAGCGTGGAAAGGAAAATAAAGTTCGGATGTCACCTCCCCAGTCAAGAGTGGAAAAATCTTTCCCAAAAAACACACTTTTAATTCCTCACTGAGCGTAGCCAATGTTGGAGTCCCCAGCCCCACAGATTCACTGCCAAACAGGGAATTTTCCACCTACATCAAAGCAGAGCCATATGGTTATGCAGGAACGGACATGGAGGTTGTGTCCTGTGCACCTGCCTGCCTGTCTTCTTGTTTTGGAAAAGTGCAGTGACCACGAGGCACTGTGCAGGATACCGAGGTCCCCTGCTCCACACCATGTTGATTTTCAGTCCCTCCTGCCTCCCCCAGCACTCTACATAGTGTGAGGTGTAGGGAGTCCGGGGGGCTTTCCCAGGAATGATGACCCTAAATCCATGTCCTCCCCCAGACACGAAAAATGAATGAGGCCTGACTGAACTCATGGCATATGTGATCGTGAGGAGGCTGCTCTGCCCACAGCATGGGATAGGGAGAATTGAAGGCGGTGGAGAGGGGATCTCAGGGGTTTAGAGCTGTAAGTCTACCTTGGCCCCACTGCTGCCCCCATGCCTGACCCTGCATCCCTCTTTCTGCTCTGGAGGATGCTGGGGGGCAGGGGGAGTTTCTAAGGGGCTGAAATGAGGTTCTGAGGCACTGTGGAGCTCTCTCCATAGAGCTAGGGAACTCTACAGGACTGTTTGTTGGGCTGTTCCTGGGTCAGTGGGCAAGGGATCACACGGGAGGAGCCCAGCCCTGCATCCCAGGCTTTCCCCAACACCAAGCCCTTTGCGGAGCCTGCCCTCACAAACTTACAGCCCAGGGGTGGGGGGTAGGATCCATGGGTTGGTGGGCACCTCACCCCCCACCCAAGGCTGCCACATCCAAGTGGCCCAACCTCACTCTTAGCCCTTGGGTGGATTTAGGGAGCCAGGATGCCCCTAAAATGACTTGAATCTGGCTTTGCCCCAGTATGCCTGTTCCAATTCACTTGGTGCAAACGGGGCCACAGCGGGCACAGGGACTTGGGGACACCCGGCCATGCCTGGTTACCTCCCCCACACCATCTCTGCCATGGGAAGGGGTATCGCCTCCTCCAGCCCTCCGGTGTGGGTCAGGTGGCGGTACCTTCCCATCGGCGCAATCTGATGCACTTCAAAGCCGGGGCAGGAGCTCGGGCCGCCTGCCCCGAGGACATTAGTGTCAGGCACGGGGACATGCAGGCAGCCCTGGCTGGCGGTGGGGATGGTAGGAGATTGCTCCGGGAATCTGCACTTCCCGTAAAGAGGCTGATTCCGGGAAGGAACCCCGGACCGGAGCCATCAGTGGGACCATTACGGGCCACTCCAGCCATCTGGAACTCTTAGTCTCCAGCCAGGTCTGCTTCCACCGACGGTGATGTGTGGGGATTCTTCTGCCCTCCGAGTACACAATTGCAGGGTTATTTGCATCTAAAATGGGAGCTGGGCCCTTTAGCGGCTCGTCTGCTCCTGATAGCGGGGCTGGGAGCCTGCTCGGGCGCTAAACCCGCTAATGCAATCAGCGGGGCCGGGGCTCTGCACATCAAAGGTCCCCGGCTCCCTTACAGCAGCCTCCCGGCCACAAGCCTTCTCTCGGCCACCTTTCATCACTGCCAGAGTGGCTGTCACCCCTCTCCTGGGGAGCCCTGGCTGCGGGAAGTCCAAGGAACGGGGATGACGAAGGGCCACCAGCCCTCCTTTGAGTGCAGGACGGGGCCACCGCTGCATCCTTGCCTGCACCCCTCTCATAGAATGATTTGGGTTGAAAGGGACTTTAAAAACCATCTAGCTCCAACCTGCCTGCCACGGGCACCTTCCACTAGACCAGGCTGCTTAAAGCCCCATCCAGCCTGGTCACTCCAGCACCCCACTGCTGTAGTTTCCTTCCCTATAGGATTTCTTTTGTCCCTGTGCATGTTGTGGAGGAACATGGCCATGGACAGACTAGGGAGGGGGCCACAGCCCCCACCACTGACCTGAAGGAACCATGGGGCCAGCACAGGACATGAGCACCCACAAACACTGTGACTCATTAATAGGGTTACTAAGATCCGAAAGGAAACTGGCTGAGGCAGCCCTGGCCCACATTCTCTGCACCAGGGAGTGGCACCCACTTTATCCCACTGCAAGGTGTCCCTAGAGAAAGGACTGGCAGCCCTGGTGCCACGTACCAACAGGGAGAGTGCTGCGTGGCATCCATGTAACAGGGTGCTGGGTGCTGGAGGCTCAGCTGGGCGGTTCAGCCAGCACCTCAGGGTGTCCTGGCTGCGGCTGCTACATCCCCCAAGGCGTGCTTGCAGACCAACCAGCATCTCCTCCTCTTGGGAAAGTGCTTTCCTCCTTGCTCATCTTCTGCACCCCCCAGGGTCACCACAGAGAACCTTCCCTGGAGTGGAGAGGACACTGCCCAAGGTGGCATCGCTCTGCATCTGCAGGCATCTGCAGGACAGACCTGAGCCATCCCTGAATCTGGAGGCAGGCACTGGGTGCTCCCACACCATGGGCTGGTGGTCCTACTCCTCCTGCTCAGGCAGACCCTAGAGCCCCCTTGGGTCACTGCATAATCCTTGCCATAGGCAGGTACTGGAGACCATGCCCTGCCTGGATGGGCTTTTGGCTACAGCTCCCCTAGGGTCTATCTACGGCAGGGTCGTCTGCTGAAGGGACAGCACAATGCTCCTGCAGGGACATGAGGACACCTACTCAGAGGCACAGGGGTGCTGGCTGTGCTGGCTCGCTGCCGTCCAGGGCGCTGGCCCACAGCTCCTGGCCAGCAGTCACCTCTCCTGGCAAACACAGCTGCTTCCCCATCCTTCTCCACACCCGGCTCGTGGCGCCAGTGACTGTTGCCATATGGTGCTGATGTGTACACAGCGCCTGGGTACACACAGTGTGGCAGGAGCGCTTGCTCTGGGGTCTGCCTGGCCTCAGGGGGACACAGCACCCTCCAAATGTCTGCACCCCTTGGCAAGGAGCAGGGTGGGGGCCCTCAAGTGCCTGCACAAGGGATGGGGCCTCACCACTGGCTGAGCCATGTCTGACCTGGCCTGCTGGACATGGGGATAGGCTCCTGGCATGGTCAAGAGCACCCCCTGCCACATGCTGGGGGGCAGCTCTTGGGGCAAGGTGGTGTTTTTCATGCCTGCTGGTGGCTTGGCGCTCCCAGTGCAACCAGTGGGATGCCAGGTGACTGCGGCGGTCCCACCCTAGCAGGGAAAGCTGGCAGTGACTCACCACCCTCACCAGCCCTGCCAGCTGGGTGACTCCTCCTGCAACCCATCCCACTGCTATTGCCAGCCCCTGCTCCCTCCATGGGCCCAGATCCTTTGGGGTGCTGGGAGGACGCTGGCAGGGCTGGCTGCCACCCATGGGGGATATCCCCTGAGCCTGGGGGACCCCAAGCCCCGTGGCCATGGCTGCACCATTGGCACCTTGCTCCTGTGCCCTGGTTTGGTGGTGCCAGATTCAGGACAGGAGGTAAAGAAAGTCATCCTCCACTCCTTTTTCCCTGTTTCTCCACCCTCTTGGGGGAATCCCCAATCCCTTCCACAGGGTCCCTCCATCCTCCTCCTCACAACCAGTGCGTGGGACAGGGAGAGGGAGAGGGGGAGTCCTGTTGGGACTGTTCCCATCCCCAGAGCAATACCTCGGGCTGAGCTGAGCCCTGCTCAGCCAACACCTCATCCAGCTGCCCCAGGGCTTGTAGGAATGTGCGCGTCCTGGGGCAAGGATGCAGGCAACGTTTGCATGCATCCAGGAAGAACGGAAAGTCACGTGTGGATGTGTCCCAGCTGTAAGCTGCCATTTTGGGAAAGGGGTTGTGGGTCAGGGAGGGGCAGATGGGCCAGGGAGGGGTGAGGCAGTAGGCAGGAGGTGGAGAGGGGACTGGCTTTGGAACCCTCCCCAGGAGGTTCAGTGGATTTTAGCTCCCCTGCACAGCTGCTGTGGCAGCAAGCGGGTCCCTACAGAGCAACAGTCTCCTGCAGCGTGGTGTGCTCTGGTCTTTCCACACCCAGGGTGGCAGCAAGAGTCCAAGAGCAGCCCCTGAGTGTGCATGAGGCTCGGCCCCCCACGCAGATTGCAGCAGGGAGGACATGGGATGATGCCCAGGGTCTGGCAGGAGCAGGCTGGGGGCTGAGGCCAAGCCCTGCCCGACCCAACTGTCCTGCGGAAGTCCTGCAGGCACCCAGCTCCCAGCCAGGACCCACAGGCTGCAGGAGCACTGACACAAAGACAAGGAATCGGAGGCCCCGATGCTTTGCTTCTCCCTGCACTCCCATGGCTAAAGATGCCTTGTGTGAACCAGTGCACGGAGCCAAGGACCCCAAAACCGGAAGAGTGGGATGACAGCACAGGTGATGGTTGGGAGCTGCAGGAGAAGTTGTGGTTGGTGGGAACTGGTGGGGTGGGCAGTGAGGGGTGTGAAGTTGGACCCCAGCTCTGCTAAGTTGTTTGCGGGGGGGGAATTACAGGGTGGTTTACATTTTGGGGGGTCTCCCCGCAGCCCTGCTGGGAGGCTGGGTACAGTGAGGGGAGGAGCAGAGGGATCAAAGAGGTGGGGGAGAAGAGAAGCTCGTGAGTTGTGGGTCATTATCTGCTATTAACATCTGTAATCTCCCAAGAGCAAACTGAGATTTACAGCCTGTTATTAGGCTGTTACTCAACCTGTTGTGCAACAGCTCAATTAAAAAAAAAAACCCTGAATGTGATTAATAGCCTGCTAATAAGGGGGAAATCTCTCCTATTTAATTCAAACAGCCTCTGCCTAGGCACTCCAGGAAGGTATGGGCTCTCAGCCCAGGTTCCCAGGCTGGCTGCTGGGCTCCTGCTGGGATTCCCCCGGCAACGGACACTGGATAGAGGGCCTGGGGGGTCGGTGGGTGCTGCTCCCCACCACGGATCTGGACTCTGGGTTCCCAAAGGCATTGGGGTGCAATCGCCACCTCCTCCCAACACTGCCTCCTTGCAAAGGGGGTACCAAATAGTCCCTGGCCATTCTCTGTGGTCACCTTCTGGAAGAAGTGGAAACTCTGAGTCAGCTGTGGTTCTTATCCCAGCATCTCACCTTTTCTTTGGCCATGACTCGCACCTGAGTCACTTTGACCCCACAGCTTCCTGCCCTCCCGCCTTTCACTGCCTGTGGTCCAGAGTGTGCTCTCTGCCCCCAGATGTTCCTACCCCAGCTACAGCTCCACCTCTTGACTCTCACCCCCTCTTCCAGACATCCAAACCAGTCCTCACTGTAAACACCTCCATGGCCTTGAGACCACTCTACTGGGAGTGCTTCCTGGTTCCTGAACCCCTCTGCCCCTGGGTCTTTGTTTCTTCAAATTGTCCCTTCTTAGGAGAGGACAAGCAGGCAAGTGTCACATGGCTATTCCCCTCAAATCCAATCTCTGGACACTATGTGCACCCCACCTGGACCCCAAGGACTTGTCCCTTGTCCAAGATGGAGTCATCGGCACAGTCTTAAGCAGAAGAGAAGATGCCAACAGACTCCCTTGCACTTTGCAGCCTGGGTTCAGCCCCTGCCGCTAAGTCAGTGGCCTCACTCAGCTGGCGTTTGACCCAGTGACTGAGCACCATGGCTAATTGGATTGCAGCCGGCCTCGTTCCTATCCCTGCTGCCAGCCCAAGTCCTGCCTGTGATCCCGGGATGCTTCAGGAAAGCCGCCGTCTGGGATCCACCTCTCTGCAGCATTTTCCTCTCCCTGCGGCATTAAATCCCTTGGCCACTTCCCTTTGGACATGCACTGGCCCTGCCCAGAGGGACTCGCAAGCTCTACCCTAGGTGAAGAATTTGGCCACCCAGGAGCTGCTGCCGTCTCCATCCCTGGCTGAAGGCAACATCACCTGCAAATGCCGGTGTTTCTGGTCTTGCCAGCAATAGCTGGTCTCCAGGGCCATTCTTTGCCTGTCCTGGGGTGGTTGGAGGCACCTGGGATCAGAGAACAGATCATGCCACCTCCAAATGACACTCAGGGAGGACTGAAGGGTCCCTGGGCAGCTTGTTCCAGCAGCTTGATGTCTGTTTGGGAGCAAATACCCCTGGGGAGGGCTGGGCGGGGGTACCACAGGGCAGTGTGGGCACAGACAGCATCCATGGGCACCAAGGCAGTGGTACATCACAGGGGGGAACAAAAACATAGAGCTGGGGTCCCTATTCTCCACGCCTGACCACCCTCCAAGGCCAGGCAGCATCAGTTCACCCAGCCCACGTGCTGGTGATCACCATTGTAGCTGCCACCCACCATCACCTCCAGCGCAGGGCTGCAGTGGGCCAGGGCTTTGTTGGTGGCCCCTGGGCTCCCCAGGCATCCCGGCTGGTTGCTGCTGCGGGACATGTGGGCAGCCGCACCATGCCAGCTTCCCGCAGGCTTGCTCAACACTGCGGAGGAGGGGAGCTGAGCCCGTCCTCGCGGCCCACGCAGCTAATGAGGGCCCTGGCGGTGCCTCGTCAGCAGGCACCCTCGCTGCCCCGGCCGCGCATCCATCACCCGGCGCGGCGCACGCGGCGCTGGAGCCCGGCCGCTGGCAGGCCCAGCCCTGCCTGCATCTCACGTGGCATTGTGGCCAGGCTGCATTTTCCACATTCTGCCCCGCTCTGAGTCATCGACACCTCTGCTGCCAAAACCTGTACCTGTGCCTGGTTGTGCCAGCAGTCTGTGCTGGCTCCAGTGGCTGTGCGTGGCTCCATGCAAGGCGATGGGCACCTATCCGTGTGTTTGCTCCAGGGCACTCTCCCCTGCCTCAGAGATGAGTTTCCCATCCTTGACCCCCGCAGAATTGTGCAATTGCTCCTGCCTTGCCCTGGGGCAGCTTTTGTTCTGGAGATCCTGTGCCCCATAGGAGCACCCACCTTTGTACCCTTTGCCCCAAGCATCCCAAGGAAGGGATTTGCATCCTCTGCCACCACCCCCCAGCTCCCCAGCTCCAGGCACTGCATCACTGACCTCCTGCTGCCTCCTGTCCCAGCTCACCGTCGTGCTTGACTCTTTCGAAGAGTGCAGCAGTGCTGCCAGTAACCTCACCCTGCTGGCAGCCAGCCTGCCCCGGCCCCAGCCCCTGCTCAGCTCCATGTGCACTGTCCCATGTCCCCATCCAGACATGCCAGCAGTGCCACCCCCCAGCCCTGGGCCTGGACTGGCATTTGCAAAAGTAGCCACAACCAGGGCTCAGGCACATGGGAAGCATTTGACTAGGGGCACTGGGTGCTGGCTGTGGGGATGTGGTGCAGAGGGAGAGATGTGTGGGCTCCCACCCACAACCCCCTGGCAGCACCTCAGGGTGGCTCACTGTCAGCAAGGAGCGTACATGCCTCTCCCATCACCTGTCTCCTCAATCCCCTGTGGAGCCTGGCATGAGTATGCCAGAGATTGCCAAGACCCAGCACCAGAGTGATGTGTGAGCCCCAGCACGGATGTGATTCCCTCCCTGCTGTGGTACCCTGGGCTCACACTGATGCCAGTGTGTGCAGTGGCTTTGCCAAGCCATGGCTGAGCCCAGGGCAGCGTGGCCACGAGGGTGGAGGAGTCTGGGTAACCAGCACACCATAGCACCCCACCAGCCCCACAGTGAGACAAGCCCTGGGGGAGCAGCCAGGAGGGGAATCAGTGTGAGTGCAGGATGTACAGGAGCGTGGGGATGTGTGGCAGGAGTCTGTGTGGTCTGTGGATGTCCATGGTGGTGGGCCGTGTCCATATCCCCATATGATGTGCAGGCACACGCGAATCCAAACTGAGCCCGTGTGGCTGGGGAAGGAGTGAGGTGAAGGGGGCTGGTGAGTGGGC
The DNA here is from genome assembly GCA_013398055.1 of Ifrita kowaldi. NCBI lineage: Eukaryota > Metazoa > Chordata > Aves > Passeriformes > Cinclosomatidae > Ifrita > Ifrita kowaldi. The sequence goes on from VZRS01001992.1 coordinate 16,020, forward strand.
ACACAGGGATTTGCATGTGTGAGGGCTGTAGGGAATGAGGGGGGATACGTGGTGTGGGGTCTGGGCTCATGCAGGCATGCACAGATACGGTGGGTGTGGATGTGATGTATGCGTGTGTAGGCATGTCTGTACGTGTGCAGGGTGTGCATGCATGTGAGGGGTGCACATGCAGTCCCATGGGGGCATTTTGTGTGGTGCAGATGTGTGTGTGGATACTGACATATGCACAGCAAGTCTGGAGGGGCGTGGGGAGGCCTGTACAGACCTGTGGGATTTGTGTCCAGGCATGTGCCTCACTCCTGGGGAGGACAGTGTAGAGGGGGGTGTAGGAGCTGTGCATGTGGGTGGTGTGTGTGTATGTGTGGCATGTGCGCTGCAAGGTGCGTGTGATGTCAGGTGTGTGTCCGTCCACCTGTGCCACATGCAAACATGTGCAAGTGTCCACGGCAGCAACTCCCAGCACTCAGCACCGTGCCAGGGAGCACCGCTGGCTCATTCGGTGCCAGCAGCCAACGAGGTCTCGTGCAAGCAGGTGGCTGGGGAACAGCCCTGAGCCCTTCCTGGTGCCTCTCCCCACAGCGGTGGCTCCAAGCCGTGACACAGGGGCCAGGCTGTCTCTTTCCGGCTGTTTCCCAGCCTGTCAGGCCAGTCATGTTGGGTCTTGCTGCGATTTCCCGGATGGTTGCTTGGCACCTTCCTCTTCCCCGTCCGGATGGACAAGTTCCTGGAGCACCAAGCTGGGGCAACACATCTCCTTGGCTCCTGCCCCACCTTTCCACCTCCGTGCCCCGGCTTCAGAATCCCTCCCCAGTGCTGGCCAGCTCCCTGCCTGGGTGGTTTGAGGGGGGTGGTGAGGCAGCGGGGCTGCGAGCGCTGGCTGCGGGCGGGCACTGAGTCACGGCAGGGCGGGAGGCACGGGGACAAAGCTGCCGCCGCTGCCGGGCGGTCGGGGCGGCTGGACTGGCTGGGCGAGTCAGGCCCGGGCGGGCAGCGCGGGCGCCGCTCGTTCGCCGCTGTGGCTGTAGGACGTGCCGGGAGGAGCAGTGCTGGTGGCCACGGGCACCTGCCGGTGCTGGAGCCTGGGGAGAGGTGTCCGGAGCTGGGCAGGAGGGCAGGGGCTGCCCGGGGCCGGGAGCTGGGCAGGCAGAGCTGGACTGGGATGGCTCCAATGAGCTCGGCTATCCCTCCCACTGTGCTGGATGGTACCGGCCATATGGGGATGTTCAGCCTTGGGGAGAGGCCAGATCTCATACGGCCCACGGAAAATCCCTTCCTTGCCCGGAACCACGCGCCGCTCCGTGCCGGGGGTAAGGATGCAGTTTCGAGCAGAGGGTGTAGCCATGGCCACGGGCAGGCTCACGGAAGCCGCTTGCCGTGCTGAGCCCTGCTGTGCCTTGCTGTCCCTGCAGCCTGCCCAGGGTAACTCTGGCCATGCCACCACTCCTACCCTGGCAGCAGGACAGCTCACATGCCTGCTCGCCCACCCCTCCTTCTGCACATGGGGAAACTGAAGTAGAGAGTGTGGCAGAAAAGACATGTTGGGTTAAGCCCCACAGAAGCTGTGGGTGCTGAGCCATCAGCCCTGCCCAACCCCACACACTGCAAGAGCATCCTTTGGGAGAGCTGGAATGTGCAGCTCAGACACTGTGGTAATGCCAGACCCATTTCAGTGTCCCCAACAGCCAGGGGACAGCCCTGGGCACATGCCCCCCAAGCCATGTTAGGCTGTGGTTCTGTGCCCTCCTAGCCACACAGGCTCTTGGCTGGGGCAGGGGAAGTGCAGGCCCTCAGGCACTCGGACCTGTTCTATTTATTCCCACAACCTGTGATTAGCAGTGCTGCCAGGGTCTGTAATTACTCACAGCTCTTCCTGGCAGGAGCATGGTCCTGGTGGGGAGATCCCCCTGCAGGGAACCAAAGGGACCCCCAGGCAAGAAGTCCGCTCTGGTACCCTGCCAGACCCAGGGGCTGCATCCCCACCGGAGGGACAGAAGGGCTTCCTTCGTCCCTGGCATTTCCAGGAGCCCCTTGTCTGTGGTGTCCCACCAGCCACTGCACAGGGCAGCAGGGGCAGGAGGCAAATGAAAGGGGGATCACTAGCTCAGCCCAAGATATGGAGGAGTGGGGCTGGCCAGCCCCACTGCTGAGTCAGGGTCTCCTCCCTGGTAAGCGAGGCCAGATTGAGAAGGGATAGAGCCTCTCAGTGCCCAGAGGCTGGGCCACTGAGCTCCGCTCTCCATCCCTAATGAAGTCCCTCCCATCCCTGCCGTAGACATCTGGTTAATGAGCCCCGTATTTCCTGCTGCAAAGGTGCTGGGAACCTTGTCCTTTTGTGGTTGTAACCCTTCCCTGAGGTTGTAATCCTCTCCTGGCTGGCAACTGGAGGGTGAGGATGCACCAGCCATAGGGACCCAAACTTCAGGGCTATTGACAAGTCCAGGTGCCCTAGCAGAGCCAGGATATGTCCAGCTTGTGTGGTCCCATCCCACCCCACAAGTATCCTGGGGAATGGCTTGGGGGAGGGCCAGGTCGGAGACACCTAAAGGACCTTGCAGACCCCACAGGGCAGTAGGGTGGAGGTGCAGGGATGAGGCTCTGGTAAGGGCCAGGCTGCACCCTTTGTGCATATCTGGGGTGCAGCTCTGCCGCTGCAGCCAGGGACAGGGGCCTGCTGTGGTGTAAGGAAGCCAGGTGCATTGCCCCAGAAGGGATGGCAGCAATTTACATCACTGGAGGAACCTATTCCTGAGGGTGTCAGAGCCTGGCACACCTGTGCACAGGCCTGTGCATCCCTGGCACACACATACAGGGATGTGCAGATTCCCTGAAGCAGCATGTGGGCAGCACCTGCGACCCATGTCCTGGCTCCAGTGCCATCAGATCAGTGTCCAGAGCAAGGGTGCTGGACACTAAGACCCAAACAAACCCACCATGTTCCTGTTGTGCCCCACATTATCCCACCAGAGCCTTCACCCCATGACTGATGCTTGCCTGGGGCCAGGACAGGTAGAGCAGGATCCCTGCTCTGGCCTGTCATTTTGTCTCTGATTGGATCCCCTGCTGTTCCCCTTCATCAAGGCTGAATGAGAGCTGGCTAATGAGGGGAATGTGATTAGCAGGGCAGGGGGCTGGCTCTGGGCACAGGAGGTTTCCCTGGGCCAGGTAATGACAGGCTTCTGTCCCCTCTGCTCCTGCCCCCAACAGAGGCAGGGGGATGAGGATGCCCTGGGCAAAGAGTGGGTACCAAAGGGCTAAACTCAGCAAGTCCTGGCTGTTCCCACTTGTCTGTAGTGTCCTGCTAAGGGGATGCCTCAGCTGCCAGAGCGTGGCTGGAGACCCAGGAGTCCTGGCTCCAGTTCGACTCCCCAGTGTGTCACCTGCAGGGACATCCCAGCACTGTCACCCCCAGGCCTGAGCATCCTGGTCCCAGCTGGGAAACACATGCAGCCATCAGGTCCTGTCTTGGGACACCACATCTCTAGTGGCCAGGGTGCACCCAGCATGAGACAGGTGCCTGGACAGCAGGTTCCAACTCACTTCAGCCCTGGGCCAAAGCACCATGGGCTGCAGAGGCACACAGGGCCAGCTGCCCCCCACGCTGGTCACCTGTGCAGGGGCCAGCATGAGGACACATCAGGCAGGACTGTTTGGGAGACACATTGGAGCACCTGGCTGCTGGGAGCCAGGAACAGGGTCTGGTTCTTGTGTGGGCTGAGCTGGGTGTTGTACTTGGAAGAGGCCAGGACAGAGCAGGGAGCTGAGTAGGACTGGCTCCCTCCCACTCCTGTGCATGCTGAGGGTGCTCTCAGGCCTTGGGGGATGGAGGTGTGGGTTCCCACTTCAGCCAAGGTCACATAGCCAGTGTTTGGACATACTTCAACCCTGCTGGGGTCTTGCACCCTGTGAGAGTGCAAGGATGTGGGGAACCCAGGCTGGACATGGTGTGCAGAGGCAGAACCCTGCAGTGGAACCCTGGTCCAGCCAGCACACGGGGCAGGTGCCGTGCCTGCAACCTGGCAAGCAGGAGAGTGGAGAGGCAGATGGATTGCGTGCGACAGGCTGGGGATAATTCACTGCTCCTGAGGAGAGAAATCTTCCACCTGGAAAGGAATCTGCCCCCCTCCGCCCTCAGCCCAGGAGGCTGCAGGGCCCAGAGGGGTAGGGAGGGGTGTGCAGGTGGACTGCTGCACTGTGAGCCTGCACAGGCAGGGCAGGCAGCACCCTTCACCAGGCAGGGCACCCGCAGTGCTACCGTATCTGCATGGGTCCCCTCTGCCCCACAAACACGAGCCCTGACTCTCTGATGGGGTGCTGGGAAGGAAGCTGGGGTTGGTGCCAGCTGCTCACCCACCCTGCAGCTGAACATGCACACCCACCACAGCCAGCACTGCCCCTATGCTGGGTGCACGTGCTAGAATGAGCTGGAGGGTGCTTCCCGATCCCACCAGCTACTGGCCACCAACAGCCTGGAACCAGCAGCTCCTGTCCTGGCATATGGGTGGGGGCATGATCCTGGTGGGGTGCTTAGAGGCCCCAGCAAGGTGCAGTATATGCACTACTTTGGAAAAAGGCTGTGCCAGGCAGAGCTGAGAGGGCTGGGAGCCAGAGCGGCTGGAGGGCTCATGAGGAGGGTATGGCCTGCGTGCCCCAGCCCATCACTGCTGTGTTAGAGAAGCCGACTGCGTGGCAGGCCCTGGCATGAAGCAGTGTCTTTGCTGAACACCTCTCATGTCTTAGCATCTCCCAGGAGAGGCAGCATGTTCCTCTATGGGTGTCCTGGCCTTCAGGCTGCTGAGTACACACTGACACGTGTGTGTGTGTACACGTATGTCTGAGCATGAGCATGCTGGCTGTGCACGTGACTCATCTTCAGTCAGGGCTAATTAGGTAGTGAGCTGATCAGCAAACGACCCTGAAAGCACTGGCTTTCTGGGGACAGCAGAGGAGACAAATGAGGATCAGTGAAGACACAGGTTCCCCCACAGCGTCCCTCTCAGCCACACCTGAGCCACAAGCAGCCTCACACCAGGGTCTCCTCAGGGAGGATTCTCCCCACCTTCAGCCAGGTACGTCCATCCCTGTTGTCCTTGTCCCCAGCTCCCTGCCTCGCTGGGAAACAGGCTGAGATGATGAGGACAGCATGCCAGCAAGGGTGCTGGAGCAGGCTGCTAGTATGGGGAAGGTTGGGAACCCATGAAGGTGGCTTTGGCTCCCAGGGTGGACAGACACACCAGAGGGACACAGGGACACCCTGTTGAGCCGAGGGCACAGGTGGCCATGCCAGGCACTCTACCTGCAGTGGGCAGGACTGCAGCAGTGTGAGCGGTCCTCTACCCGGCACTGTCACACTCCCTGGCCGGTCCCTGTATCGCCTCGCCGTCCTGTCCCGCACAAACATTCCCTCACTCCCGGCCATGGCAAATATTGTTGCAGGGCAAACAGTGAATCAGCCCTCTTTGTTCGAGTGCTGCTGGCAGCCCCATCTTGTTCGACTGCTGTTTAATGACCCTCCAGTTGTGTACCCTGGAGGTACTCATTAACCTTGGGCTGCAGATGGTGAGGAGGATGGATCTGAGCTAGCCAGGAATGCTTTAACAGTGCTGGGGACCAGCTCTGGGCAAATTCTGATGACCTTTTACCAGGAGCGGATGTGCCAGAGGTTTCCCCTCACACCTCTGCAAGGTGCGGCCAACCTGCTGACAGCTCAGCATGCCTACAGGCTGAGGCTCTTATCACAACCCATGAGTTCTATTCTGTTTTCTTTCCTGATTCTCCTCCCCATGCCATTGGTGGAGGAGTGGGAAGGGAAATTGAACGAGCAGTTGTGTGGTACTTGGTTGCCAGCTGGGATTAAACCTTGACACCACCCCACGGTACAGCACAATGGGGCTTGACTTGAGCAGCATGCCCTTCAAAGCATCCCTCTTCAGCTCAGTCCGTGCTCCTGGCACAGTGTGGGGTGCAGAGAAGCTGCTGGCTGTTGTAGAGGGATGCTCCAGCCCCTGTGTGCAACAGGAGGGTTTCAGAGGCCTCATGATGGGAGCTGTGGGTAGGAGGGCTGTGCAGCACAGCTTGGGCAGGTTGGTGAGCGTCATGGAAGTGAACAGCAGGACATCCTGAGACATACAGGATGCAGAACAGAGGCTGGAAAAAGGTAGACCAGGAACAACTAGGAGAAACATGGGTGCTGAACCCATGGGAGCCTTCTGCCACTGCTGAGGGGGCTGCTCCTGTCACTCTGCCTGGTCCTCATCTCCCATTCATGTCTTCCTGGCTCCCCCACAACACCTTGAACTCGACCCCACACTGTAGTCTGGTTCCTTCCCCCATTTTTGTCCAGGCCTCACCCCTAATGGTGGCAGTGGCTCTTGACCCACGGTGGACCCATGGTGGTCAGTCCCCAAGGGGCAGTGCCAGCACAGCCCAGGGACACTCCACTGGAGCTAGGCCCAGGATGCTTCAGGGTCCCCAGGGCTCCAGCACTGGTGGCACAGTGGTCCCCACACCAGCGACAGCAGGTGCCAGGATGCCAACCCCAGCCCTCTGTGTCCCCACACAAACCTGTTCCCAAGGCTCCAGGAAAACAGGGCAGGTGGCAGGTGACAGTGCAGGGCCTGGGGCCATCCCCACTCCCACCACAAACTGCAGGAGTCAGCATCTCCGGAGGAGCAAGTGCCTCCTGGATCTTTACCGTTGAGGCCTGGTGGGATCAGAGCAGTGCCATGGTGTGGGGCAGGACCCTGTGTCCGTGTCCCTGTAGGGCTGTGCAGGACCCAGCTGTGGTGCTGGCAGAGGGGACAGCCTGGGGAGGACCGCAGAGACTGTGCAGGGTGCCCTGCATGTTGGATCGGGGCTGCCAGGAAGGCCTCGATAAACATCGAGCCTCTGTTTATTTATGACCGAGGATATTTATACCGCAAAATCCTTTAAATTTAGCTGGGGACACACCCAGGCACCATCCAGTGCTGACAGCCGTGGGGAGCTCCGGGTGCAGTCTGAGTTGGCACACCAACTCAGGCAGTGGGTACACCAGCGGCACCAGGTGTGCCCCAGAACTGTCACCTCCAGGACTGACACCCACTGTGGGGTGTGAGGCACAGGAGCACGGCTGTGGGGACAGGAGCACGGCTGTGGGGACAGCAGCACTTCTCACAAACACAGGGTGAGGCTGCAACCCAGAGGGACAGGGTTCCCAAGGATGATGGCACAAGCTCCGTGCCCACGCAGTGAGGACCCAAGTGCCACCAGGGCAGGTTCATATCTCCTCTGACACAAACTGACACCCTCCTATCCCTATGGTCAGTGCCATATGAGCCTGGTTTTGGGGTCAGAAACAATCCTAGCGCTACAGCCCGAAATCACAGCCCGGAGCTCAGCCGGGTGGGCTTGGAGCAGCCCGGGGCCGTGGGGCACGCTGTGCCACCCCGACTCAGCCGGCTGTGCCCCTGCGCTCCTGTCCCTCCGGCCAGCGGTGCCGGGCCGTGCGGAGCGTCCCCCGCCGCCGCGGTGTCTGCCTCCCTCTGCCGGCAGCGGGACACCCGGCGCTCCCCGCTGCCGCTCCCGGCTGTCGGAGCTCCTGGGTTTGCGGTCCCTCAGCCCCGAGGCAGCACTGTCCCCTGCCAGCCAGGCCCGCTGTCCCCTTCTTCCCCTTCTCCCAGCTTTGGGTGAAATGCGGCATTTTGCTCCCACAGTTTCCGGTTGCTCCACGTGTCGCTCTGTCCTCGTTGCTACAGCATCGTCTGAAGAGAAGAGGTTTGGCATTTCCCCTGCCCTGCAGTGAAGCATAGAGCAGCATCCAGGCACCCACAGACCTGGCTGTCCCATGTGGACCCTTTGTGCGGTGCCATGGGCACACAGCCGAGCACCCTTTAGCGCTTGCAGCCCTGTGCTGTGTGGACGTGCCACCGTGCTCATCTTACCAGACTCCTTGCTGGTCTGCCCAGTGCCTTTAACAAGTTAATTCCTTGTCTTGGAAAGGGACTCAATAGTTTTGGACAGGCGAGGTCGAGTTTACACGAGGCAAAAGCAACGTGCATTAGGATCCCTACCCACTCAGTCTTTGTTAATTAGGTCCCATCTCAAACACTGCTGTTTCTCCAGGACAAATGCGATGCCCACCAGCCTGTGATTGTCCTTGACAGCTAAGACAGCCAGCCCTGTGTCTTTCCATAAATGTGCTGCACTTCATTCTACTCTGACACCAAGCCTTTTACCTCCAGCTTGTCCTAAAATTCCTGCCTCGCAGATCAAAAGAAGTCCTAAACGACTCTGTCTCTGAGCAGTGGGAGCTTAGGGCTGGCCAGCCTGAACAGTGTCAGCCTGCCCATCTCTCCAGCATCTCACCCCTCACCATGGGGACCATGTACCCGGCTGATCCCCAGGCCTGGGCCATCCTTCTCAATCTTTTCCAGCTGTCCCCTCTGTCCCTTGCTTCCCTTACTGCTGCCAAGTCACATTAACAGCTGCAAAGCTGCACGGTGGAGCTTGCTGGGGTGAGTGTCCCTAGGACAGGCAGCTCTGCATGGCAGAGCCTGGCCTTGCCCGGAGGCTGCCTATCCCTGTGTTCAGATATTCCAGGGCTTGTTTTCAGACTTGGGGACACTCTTAGCAGGGATATCTGGATTTTATCTGCTGTGATATCTGATTTTATCTGCTCTCCCTCGCTCCAGCTCTACACGTGGAGCTCCTGCAAGCTCTCCACAGGGAGACATGAGCCGTTGTGGTTATAGGGGTGATGGGTGCTCGGCAGCACCGGCACACACCAGGCGTGGGACACACCTCAGAGGGAGACAACCCGTGCACCTTGTACCGACAGCGAGGGCTAAGGGACCCACGCCGGGCTGTGCCCACCGCCTGTGGGGGACAGTACCCCTGAGGGAGCCGTAGCAGCCAGGCAGGATCGGGGACCCGCTGCTTTGCCGGCGGCTGCAGTGAGCAGCAGCTGTCCGCAGAGGGAGCGCGGCTCCTTCCCGGCCCCGCTCCTCCTCCTCCTCTTCCTCCTCCTCCTTCTGCCGGCAGCTCCCCTTCGGGCCCCGGCACCTCTGTCCCTGAGTGTGAGTGCTCAGCATCTTCAGGTCCCCCGGGGCCCTCAGCACAGAACGGGGCGAGCTGCGGGACAGGAGGGCAGAGAGGTGACCCTCACTGAGCGAGGTTGGGTCCCACCTGAGCTCTGTCCATGTAGCATGGCTGCCTCCACCTCTCTGGATATGTGCTGGGGAGATCCCCCCCAGTCGCTTAGGGGGTCCCCAGCATCCAGATGTGGGGACCTGCCTGCTGGTAGAACCTGCTCGTCTCTACTGGCACTGGGAATTCCATTTAAAATTAACTGTCCCGGGGTCCATGGGCTTCAACCACGGAGCCCTCCAGCAGCCCCCTCCCACTCTGGAACTTCCACTCCTAGCTGGTGTCCCTTTTGCACCAGAAGCTGCTGGACTGCCATGATTCCAGCGCGAAAGGCACTCAGATTCTTTAAGTGATATTTAAAATGCTATTTAATAGAGCTCACACTATAAAGTGACTACTATAGATAATCTTAGATCCCCTGACATGCAGGAACCCTGAGTGGCCCAGCATTGAACAGACCTCCAGTCCACACACAGCACACCGTGCTGACCGTGTCAGTGGAAAGGGTTATTCCAGTTTAGTAATTTGAGCTATTATAGAATTTCCTTAGAAGAAAACAGCTCTATTCAGTATTTTACAACCAAAAAGATTGATTCTGATATGAGAACTTCTTGCTGCCGTTTCAGATAAAGGCACAGATACACATGTGGCAGGTACCAGTATGAGCTCCCTGCAGATGCCTCTGTTACAGCCTGGTTTTTAACCCGGATGAGCTTAGCCCAGAGCCAAGGGATGCCCACAGCATAGGTCTGGGCCTGCACAGGCTTGCTATTACATGGGTCACTAACTCCTCCTGCCCAGGACCACAGCAGCACCCTGGCTGTAGCCTGTCAGAGCTGCAGGGGGATGGGCTGTTTCCTAGGGCTCCTGCCCAACGATGTCATTGTGTGTCCCTCCTCCATGGGGACGCTTGGCTGATTTCCCCGAAGGGAATTTCACCAGGAGTCAGAGGACGGGTGAGGAGAAACGTCATGGACTTGCCCCAAAGGGAACTGAAACCCTTGTGTCATTCAGGGTGGAGGACTTCAGGGTAAGCTACGTGGACAGCGCCTCATCCTCCTCGCTGCCCTTGAGGATGCAAAGGAGATGGCCTTGGGGCCTCTATCCAGGGACTTGCACCACGGGCAAATGTTGTATGGGGGCAAGTACTGGCTGCTGCTTTGCCAGGCTGCAGCAGCCATTGTCCCTAGTCCCTCAACCTGTTCTCTGTGGGAGTGCCACCACCCCAGGGACGCTGCCCAGCCCAGCCTCAGCAGCCAGGTGTGACTTATGCCTGGGTCCCTGCCTGCCCAGCACTCCCTAGGGACGCAGCACCAGCCCCGGGCAGGGCAGCAATGCCACCCCCTTCTGCCAGGGCCCAAGAGCCAGCTGGCCAGGCCGAGGAGAGGAAGGTGCTTCAGGCAAAAGGGGAACGAGATGGGGAAGGGGATGGGGGTTGGGGGATGGGAGGTTGTGCACCCTGCAGCATGTGGCTGGTTGCCAAGTTGCAACAGGAGCTGGGAGCATTTCTGCAAGCCCTGCTGAAGCTCAGGGCACTGGCTATCCCTGTCTGGGGGGCAAAGGTGGGCTTGACAAGGCCCAGGGCTGCAGCCACACACCCTCCCCAGGCAGAGTGCCCAAGGGTGCACCGGGGCATGGCAGGGAGACAGGCCCTGTGGTGATGCTTGTCCCAGCCCAGGGTGCTCTCAGCCCGTGGGTGGCAGGCTGAGCATTACAGTGATCGCTTCCAGCTGCTCCAGGTCCGTGGGGCGCTGTCATGGGATAGCTCCCAGCGGCCAGGCAGCGGGGGACAAGGGACAGCTATTTTGGGCAGCCCAAGGCACCCCAGCTGTCATGCTCTCTGCAGCACAGTGCACTGGGGCAGAGACCTGGGTGCTGCCTTCCTCCGTATTACGAGAGGTGGACATGCTTCCCACAAGGGTCCCAGCACCCTGTTGCTCCCCGTACCTGGGGGAGAGCAACATTCCAGGGATGAGGCAGCCCAGGGCAGGGCTGACCTGGGTGATGCTGAACCCATCCAGATGGCTCTGTGCCTCCCAGACAGGTGTGACCAGGGCAGAGGGAGGAACAACAGCCTCGGGACCTGAAGCCAAAGTATGAGCTCCCAGCAGTGAAATCCTTGTCTGCATCCAGGACTGTCCCCTCCAGCCACACGTAACCGTGGTGTTAAACACAAGCCCTGTGTTGTGAGCTGGGTGCTGAGTGTGCCGCCAAAGAAAGCTGCAGGGAGGGCACAATGGGGCAGTGTAGGGGCCCGGCTTCAACCCCTGCAGCTGCGGTCCCCTGGGCATCCACACCCATCTTGCTGACCATCCTAGCCAGAGCTTCCCCCAGGCTGTCTGGACATTCCGTGAGGGAATTTTCCCAAGTCATTAGCAGGCACGCAGGAACGGGAGTGGAAAGTCCCCAGGAGCTGTGGCTGCTGGGGATGCAGCTCCCTGTGACCAGGAGCAATGATGCCTGTGGCATTTCCTCCCGATGTCACTTGCCTGTCCTGGCACTCGCCCAGGCTGTGGGCACTCAGTGAAGCCTGGAGCTGGCGAGGGTGTGAGCTGCTAGTAAAGCCTGGGGCAGGGCTGGGGGAAGGGCAGCCCTTGGCACAGCAGGGACAGGGGTCCCAGGATGCAGAGGGATGCCAGAGCAGGAGCATGGCACTGCCCTCACAGCTTTGCAAACATGCCAGATCTATGGTGGGGAGCAAGGCAGCTCTCACAAAGTAGCTTCAAATTGCTGGCGAATCAGGGACAATTTTGGGGGCTTTCCAAGAGCTCTGATACCATCATGGGTGCTTTGGGGCAGGAGATGACATGCTGTCGTAGAACGGTTCACTTCCCCACGAGTCAGGCAGGATGGAGATGACATGCCAGAGAGAAAAGAAAGATGGGAAAGCTGGGAGGACAAAACATGAACTGGTGGCTTTTCTGTGGCACTTCTGCTGCTCGTCTTGCAGCACCCTTCCTGATAATACAGGGCCAGCTGTGGAATCCCCAGACTGGGCAGAGCCAGCCCATTCCTCCCATCCTGAAGGCAGAGGTTGTTCCCCACCAGCCCACTCCCTTTCCAGGCTCCAGTGCTCAGGTGGGAAGTTGGGGGACTGGGATGAGGGCCACTCCAGAGTGTGTGGTCTCCCAGTCTCTGCAGCTCCTCAGGCAGCCTGATGCCCTTTGGGGCTGACCTGCAGCCTCGGGAGATATAAGCTGCCTCCAAGAAGATAGTTTAAAAGAAAACTGGTTGATTTTGGTGATGTAATATCATACCAAAGCTGAACTTTAACCTTCCCCTGCCTCCTACCCCAGGATACACGCAAGCACTGGAGCTGTCATTTCATTTAGGGTGGGTAAGGAGCCCCCAGTTCTGCATGCAGCATCCCACTGCAGGGAGACCTCAAGGCCTGGTCCAGATTCAGACCCAGCAGTCCTGGGGCTCACGGTGCTCAGGAAGTGCTTGGGACACAACCGCAGGGTCCGTCTGGGGAGGTGGAGAGCCAACCTCCATGTCAGACACACAGCAGGGACAGCACTGAATCCTGCTGCATTTGATGCACACCTGAACTCAAGGACAAGCTCTGGACCACGTCAGGGCTTCAACCACTTGGGGATTACCACAAGCCCGTGCTGCAGGCCTGGTGCGTGGGAAGTCTTCAGAGATCGCCGGTGTTTCAACCAGCCCATCCCTCTTGCGGGTGCTGGGAGCTGGCATTTCCTCCCCACCCTTCACCCCTCTGGATCCCTGCCCGCATTTGCCCGTGGTTTCCCAGGCAACAGCACCCGTGGAGATAGGAGAGGAGAGGCTGTGCTGCCTGGGCGGCGGTGCCACCTGCACGTTGACCCATGTCCCCCACGGAGATGGCACTGACGCCAGGAGGTCGCTGCACCTGCCCGCAGAGGCGGAAGTTTCCAGCCTCACAGATTTGAATGGCACTGGGGTAAGAGTGCTGTGGCATCAGCCCCACCACCATGCGAGGATTTGGGGGACAGCGTGACACCTGCCATCCTAGGGGAGAGATAGTGAGCAAGGAAAGAAACAAGTGCTCCAAGATGGGGAATGGGGGGATGATTGCTACCAGATGGGGAGAGAGGGCTGAAGGGGCACAAGTACTGGCTGGAGCACCTCTCCTAAACCCCTTTGGCATTGCAGCCCCCCACCCCACAGACCACATTTGGCCTCTGCTCCTGCTGCACCTCTGGGCACCAGGAGAACCCAGGAAAGTCCTGACCGGTATGGTAGGACAGTGACCAAAGCCATGGGTGCACAAAGCAGATAGGCTCCTGGGAAGGAGGTGTTTGCACCCAGGTGTAGGTTGCTAAAAGATGCTGCAGCATCTCGGAGGTGGCAGGGGGGAAGGAGCAGCCCCTCGCTGACCCACTTGGGGCTGCAGGGGCCCTCCTCATCTTCCCTCATGTTGAGAGCATAGAGGACATGCATAGAAAGTGAGAGAGATCCTAAGAAGGGTGTTTGAAAGTACAAGTTTCATCAATGGAAATCCATCCCTTGAGGATCAAGTCTGCAACTCCACAGCCAGTAGCTCCTCTCCAAAGCCCAGATCCTGGGGCGGGGATGAGGGTTGCAGCTGAGTTTTGGCTCTGACACAAGACTCTGGATGTGGGATGCTGGATTCAGGTTCTGGGTGCCGGATTTGGGCTGCAGGGTGTAGTGCGAGGCCACACGCAGCCGGGAGCGAGGGTGCTAGTGAGCAACCTGGCTCCTTGTGCAGAGCAGCCATGCGTAGGTGCTGGGAGGGTGTGGGAGGACCTGAGCATCCGTCGGTTTCGCTGCTGCCTTCCCCTTCCTGCTGCGGGAGCCCTGACTCTGGCTTTACCACTTACAAAATGAAAGCAGTGTCGGTGCCTGACTGCCCTGGAGCCATCTCCCATCCTGCCCCAGCTCACTGGTGAGACTGCTGCAGTGGGGCCTGGACAGACACATGCGGGGCACCGACCCCATCGCTGCCCCCACCTCTACCCCCTCCCCGTGGAGGATTTCCCTAACCAGGCAGCAACCCTCAGGAACAGCAAGGATCTGTGGAGAGACAAGTAAGGGATGCTTCCCAAGTTGGTTGGAACACTGGGAGTTCAGCCCTGGGATGGTGTGCACGGCTGTGGAGGTGGAAAGGATTCTTGGAGGGATGTGGGAAGGGCTGTGCTGTTGCTGCACTTGGGGTGCTGGGCTGCTCCCCTGCCGCACTCCCCAACAGCTCCTTCCTGAAGACACAGGGTGCAGTGCCAAGGCCCCAAGGTGCAGGAAGTGGAAGGGATTCAGGGAGCAGGGCAGGGTGCTGGAGAGCAGGCAGCCATCCCAGCATGTGGGAAGCCCATCGGGAAGGAGAGGGGAGGGAAGGGAGGCCTCGGCGAGAGGCCAAGCAAGGGGTGGCCCCTGGCGCACTCGTCATGCATTACTGGAAACATCTGGCCTGGGATGTGGGGGTGTGCACTGGCTGCACACACATGTGTGCACATGCACATGGGTATGGGGAAACACACACACATGTATTTATGGGCACATGTGTACAGCAGCCCCAGGCCACACCTGTGTACACGCATGTTCACATGCGCCCACGTACCCATACACGGGTACAGATGTGCCCATACGTGTGCAGACACACATACACCGGCATGGAGGTTCACACACACGTGTAGATGCCCACAGACATGGATGTAAACATGTGCAGCTACATGTGTACACACTCCTAACTACATAGGGATAAGTGTACAGATTTGCATGCACACACGAGTGCGTACATGTGCCAGCAAGCATACTTGCTGCAGCACGCACAGGCATGGGCACATGGGTGTGTGACCCACACGTGTGCAACAGACACCCACACAATGCACACATGCACAGCAGTCACAGTGACCTCACGCATCTTGGCTGGAGCCTGCGGCCATCCCGCTGCCCGGGATTGCCATGGCACTGTGCCCTGGCAGTGTGTGCACGCTGCGTGTGGCGGTTCCTCTGTGTGTGAAAACGCGTGTGTGTGGGGATGTGTATGTGGGGATGCGTGTGTGCCCAGTGGGAGCCTCTGTGTGACCATACATCCCATATATGTTCACATGTGCCGTGTGCCTGTGCAAGCCTGCATATGCCCCTCCATATCCACGTGCCTGTGGGCTGTATGTGGAATACCGGTGCCTATGTGTGCCAAGTGTGCCATGTGCGTGCCCAAGTGTGCCAAGCGCATAGTGTGCCCGTGCATGCCCATGTGTGCAGCATGCCCGTGTGTGCCGTGTGTAGCCGTGTGCCCACGCGGGTGTGTGTGCCATACGTAGCCCGGGTGCCCGCCCTACCGCGTGTGCTCTCGCCCTCCGCGGTGCCCGCGGTGCCCCCGGTGCGGCGAGGCGCGGTGCGGGCGCGGTGCGGGTGCCGAGGCGGGGCGCTGGGGAGCGCGGCGAAGCGGGGG
>VZRS01001992.1:31837-55619 GCA_013398055.1 Ifrita kowaldi
GAAGAAATGGCCTCGCAGGTGGCAGCGGCTGCACCGGTGCATCGGGCCGCCGGGCGGGAAGGGACGGTAGCTCGGTCGGGCATCCGTGGCCTTTCGCTGGATGCCGTGGGCTGCCTCTCCCCGCCGAGGTGTGACATCCTGTCCGGAAGCCCCTGTGGGTGCCCAGGTGTCCCCATTTCCCCGGTGCCACCCGTGCCGGCTTTAGGTACGAGCTGCGCTGCCCTCCGGTCTGTCATGGCATCCCGCAGCTCCGGGAGAGCCACCTCGTGGCACCAGTGCTTTGCATCCTCGTCCCTGCTGGGCTGTCCCAGGGGATGCTGCAGCCTCGGGCATCCTTGCATCCGTCCCATTGCCACACCACCGCTGGCTTCGCGCTCGGTCCTTGCCAGGCTGGGAGCCAACGCCAGCGGCATCTATGTAGTCATGGAGGCTTATCAGCACCTGGCAGACCCCGAGGGGAGTGGCAGCCGTCCGGCCCCTTGGGCACTCCCCCTTCCCAGGACACGGGATGAGTTCCTGGTCTGAATTCAGGGCCGTAGGGCGGGCAGCTTTTGGCTGCCTGGCGGTAGGTGTGTGATGAGGAGGAGGTCTGGCCACCGAGACTGCACCTCCCACCTTTGAGAGGTCCCCGTGCCATGCGAGGAGCCAGGCTTGTGGCAGTGATGACATCTCAGCTCCCCTGGATATGCAGCCACTGCTGAGGAGGGCATTGGCAGTGGGATGCAGTATCTGCGGTATCTGCTGGCAGCAGCCTGTCTGCGCTGGAGGGGCTGGGGGCTCACACCACATCCCCTGGATTCCTGCCCCTTATCTACACTGCCCATGCTCCTTCCCTACGTCTTAAGGTCTTCTGCTGATTGCTCCAGAGTCATGGCAGCCTGGGGGTAGGCCCTGGGGTGTTTGACTGCTGCTGGTGGTGATTGGGGACCCTCAGTGCGGGTCAGGGGTCCTTCTTCAGCCAGCAAGGGTACTGAGCGCTGGTGTTGGATCTGCAAACACCGGTGCTTGTTGCACAGACAATCAAACTGGTGTTTTGCAAGAGCGTCTGTCCCTTCCAGCGAGGTCAGGCCTCCAGCAGCCCCAGGCTGGGGCAGGGGTGAGGGCCGGGGAGGCAGATGCCTGTGCCCGTGCACTGTCCAGCAGCACCTGGCACCCGGCAGAGCCCAGCGGCTCAGCCCCCCTGCGCTGCACGTGCATGCGATGCACCAGGGCAGAAGGCAATCGTTTCCCATCTGTGTCCTGCGCGGCAGCTGAGCCCTGCACTGGCCCCGCTCAGCGCCCAGTCCCAGTGCTGTCGTGTGCTGCAGCCACTTCAGCTTCATCTCTCGCTGGGGGAGAGCTCAAGGGGCCCCCGCTCCTGCCCACGGCCCCTGACGCCCACCTGCTGGGGGGCCAGCAGCCAGCTGTCCGCAAGGTCGTCTGTCCACACTGGGTAAATCTTTAACTGCTTCTTGGGAAACACCTGGGAGCCGCCGCTCGTGTGGGTGCCAGGGGGTTCAGAGACACTAGAGGGGCTGGGAGCCAGCAGGAAGAGACCCTGCCACCAGCCCACCCAGCCCCGGGCCCTGCGTCCTTCACCAGGATTCCTGCTGGGACGCGGTGGGAAGGTAGAGGGGAGCGACTTGCCTGGCACAGCCCCCTGGTTCCTGGAGGGAGGGGGAGGCCTGGGGCGGAGATGTGCCCACCCCACCAGTCACATCTCTCTTGGTGTCTTCTCCTCTCTGCCCAGCTTGCTCTGACGGTGGATTGAAGGACACTAGTGCTGGTGCCGCAGCCAGCGTGACAGAGAGCGGGCAGGCAAGGGACCCTGCACTGGGCAGCCGGCACCGTGCTCCAGCCTCCAGGAATGGCCGATAAGTGCAGCGAGGGGCTGCTGGTAAGTGCAGGGGTGCGGGGAGCGGGCTGGTGTGCACCATCGCCTCGGGGACCCGGAGACCCTGGCACAGGGAGCAAGACACTGGGGTTCCCATAGGACTTGGTGTGCCTGCCGGGACCTCCAGTGGGGTTGTGGCACCATGGTGCTCTCCCAGCATGATGATTTTTGGGCTGATGCTCTTTCTCCATGAGCCTGTTGCCTGTGGGGCTCTTCGGGTGTGGTGTCTCATTGTGCCTGGAGATCCTATCACCTGTTTTCAGGCGCTCTGCCCAGCCTTATCACCCACCCCAGCTCTCCAGGCAGGTGGCTCTCCAGCCTGCTCTCAGCAAAGGGTGCGGGTGTTCCTCCAAGCCAGGTGCCACCAGAGGGGCATGGATTGTGGGTGCTTCCCCTTTGCCTTCCCCCAGTGGGCTCTCTGAGGCTGGGCTGGTAGGATGGTGCACTGGCAGAGGCAGGTTTCTCTGGGCAGCAGTGAGGTGCCTGACCCTCCGTCCTCACACGCGGTGTGTTGCAGGGTGCTGTGAGCTGCCCTGCACTTGCCTGTGCCAGGGCTGGCTTTGCTGTTCTGGGCAGATGTGGGATGTGCCCACTGCATGTCTTTGTTGGAAGACTGTGATGGCCCCACGCTTGTGGCAGCTCAGGTTCCTGTGACAGGCTGCTCTGCTGCGTTGGGCAGGTGAGCCCAGGCTGGGCTTGGCTTTTTCCCTTTTTCCCAGAGGATAGGAGCTGAACGCTGAGATTGACACGGTCACCGGGCCCTCCCCTTCCCGGGGGGCTTCCTGAAATAGCTGCACACTCCAGCTGGAGGGCTGGGAGCCAGGGTTTGCCTGGGAAGCCAAGAGCCAGGGGAGCGGCATGCTCCAGCAAGTGCTTCCAGCGCGCCCGCCTGCACGCAGTTCCTCTGCTTGTGTGTCCCAGCCTGGCCCCGCCGGCTGTGCCTGCAGCAGAGAGCCCAGCACCCGTCCTGCCCCCAACAGAGAAGGGCTTGGGGCAGCTGGTGGGATAGAAAGGCAGATTTCTTCTGGAGAACCCCTAGGCTGGTAACAGGGGGGTGCTGAGGATGTATCTGGGTACAGTCAGGGGTCTGTCATGGGGACACACTTCTGCACAGGGTGCTTGCTGTGACTCCATGCCGTTGATGTTTTCTTGCTATGACCAGAGCAGTCAGCATCACACCGGGGTGAGGGCTGAGCCTGACGTCCATGTCAGGGAGCCAGACATTGGAGTGCCCACCCACCCCCAGTAAATCTTTAACCTGCTTCTCAGAAGTACCTTACCAGCCCACCCCAGGGCCAGGGTGTCAGCTGCAATGGGGTCTGATATGTGCTGTGTTGGCCGCCCTGGTTCTCAGACCTCTTCCTGGGCCTCCCCTGTACGCAGGGTGCAAGGATACCCCTGCACAAGGCACTGCTGCTACGGGGTCTGCGGGGAGAAGGGCAGTCCTTGTGAGAGCATCCCTGCTCCTGAAGCATCCCCGTTCCTGCGTCCTGAGAGCTGCAGGAGGAGCTGCAGTGGGCCAGGTTCTGATTTCTGAGCTGTCTGGGTCCCTGGGAAAGGAACATAATCTCTTTGGCCTGCCTCCAGGGCCCTGCCAGTAACCTCGCAAAGTTTGGTGCCTGCCTGTCCTCTCATCCCTGCCTGCAGGTGCAGCTCCCACCCGTGCCACCCCCAGCCCAGCTGGGCTCTCACCGTGCAACCCCTGCCCAGCATTGTGTGCAGTGCCTGGGGCTGGACAAGTTTACGGTGCCCACTGTGCCCCACCTGGGGAGGGACGGGGTGATGGAAGCAGCAGCTGGGTGATGTGCAGCTGCGCCTCAGTTTCCCCTCCTGTCGGCTGGGGCCTGGAGAACAAGGGTGATGTGTACTGCTTTTGCAGGATCTGTGTTTTGGGTAGCCCTGTGAAGCTCTGAATGCTCACTCCAAAACAGGAGGTGGTTGGGAGGGGCTGTGCCCACCTTACTGCTCCCAAGCCCCAGAAATGCTCTGACTGCAAATACCCAACGGAATGCAGAACATCTCCAGGGGCTGGATCAGTCCCTGTGTGGCTAGGCCGAGGGGATCCCTGTGAGCCACAGGGGAGGGTCTGACTGCCTCTCCCTCACAGGCCTTTAAGGACATTTTGTTTTGTTGTCCTTGGGGTGCTTTGTTTAGACTCCAACACTGCCAGTGGCTCCTGACTCCCAGGGCTGCCTTGCTGGCACGGCTGGGCAGCCTTTGGCTGGAGCTTGCCCAGCTCAGGTAGGTTCCTGCAGTCACCCAAGACCACCCTGACTACACACTGGGGTGCTGCTCCCACTGCACTGCAGCGGGGGTCAGGGCTGGGGGGGTCCCTGCCTGTTCCAGACACCCCCAGCGGCGCAGTGCCACTGACCAGCGGCAGGAGCTGCGGAAGTGGCTTTTGGCTGCGGGAGCCCTTCCCGGAATACCAAGGGGCAGTGATGGGGGGGCTGGCGGGGGATTTTTCTGCCTGAATGCCCCGGGAGAATCATGTCTGCCCTGGTAGAATGGGGCCAGAGAAAGGCAGCCCTGTCGGGAAGCACTCAGCTAGGGGATAGTGGCATCGGGACAGGTCCCTGGGCATCATTCCTACCCCAGTTGCCCTCCAGCCCTGTCAGGGGGCTGGAAGACCTGTAGACCATCCCCCATGCACCCATCGCCCCTGTCTCTCTAGTCCAGCCCCAGCATCGCTAGCCAGTGAGGGTGGGGATCAGAATGCCAGGGTAGGTGAGGATCCTGTGGCAGGCCCTTTGTTTCTAGCAGTGTGTCTCCATGCAGCTGGCTGTCCCCTCTGTCTGCTGGCTGGGCTGCACTTTGCTCCCACAGGGCAGGGCTGGCACAGGGTCTGGCATCCCCAGAATGAGGTGGTGGGTCCTGCTGTGCTGTGCTCAGGCTGCTCTAAGGGGCAGGGGGTGCAGTGTGCCCAGGGCAAGACATCTGGTGGTGGTGCACAGGTGGCCCAGGCAAAGTGATGCAGCTGAACTGGGGCATGGAGGGATGCCCACAAGGTGCCCACACACCTTGTAGGATGTCTGGGCACAGAGCTGCCTGGCTGCATGTCGGGCAGGACTGGGCTGGGGTCACTGGGGCTGGCACAGCATGGGGTGGCTCTTGGCTTGCACTTGTCTTGGGGGGCACAGTTGGGTGCTGCTGCGCCATGGGTGGGACATGTCCCAAGCTACTGCCTGGTGCAGGAGGGAACAGGAACAAGCACTGGGTGCTGGCATGTGGGAGGTTGAGTGCCCACCCCGCACACGTGTGCTGTTCACGTGTGCGCCCACAGCCGCTGCTGCCCGGACCCCAGATGGTCGCCCGAAAGCGCCGGCCCGTTCCCCCGCCCTCGGTGCACCATCATGCGTCGCTGGCGCCTTGGCCACACTCCCCAGCCGGGACACAGGGCTGGGAGCAGCTGGGGCACCCCGAGCCTGGCTGCGGGGCACCCTCTGCCTGGCCTCCTATGGGACACAGCACCCCACCAGGGTCCCACCCCACGCTGGCAAAGGGGTGAGCGGGGAGGCTGTGGGGTGCCTGGGCAGAGAAGGGGTCGTGGCACAGCCCTCCTGCCAGCCAGATGGTCCCCCTCGGGCCAGTGACCTTGTAAGGGTTGCCATGGAGACCCCATGATGTCACCGAGAGTATGACGTTGAGTGAAGTAGCATGGCACCAGGCTGGGGATGTGCCAGCAGTTAGGCTTGACCCAGTGCCCCTATCCCCAAACAGGGCCATGCCTCGTCCCTGCAGCCCTTGAATGTCCAGGGTTGGGATTGGGCGTGCAGGGCCAAGCTGCTGCGTGGATGATGGGCTTAGGGGCAGGAATGCATGTATGGGGCTCGAGATGTGAGGCATGGAAATAGGGGGCTCTGAGGGAATGTCATCTTCTGCTGTGCTCCAAGAGCAGCTCCTGGCTCTGACCAGACGGGCAGCAGTGCCCACGGGGAGGGCAGTGCTGCCCACTGGAGCGTGCAGAGCTGCAAGCAGCTGGACCCCGCTAATGAGGCCTCATTAAGTGGGACAGGGCTGAGCCCGTTACGCAGCCTGCTCTGCCTTGCCCTGCCTACATGAGCCAGGGAAGGCACCTGGTTCGTGGGGGCACAGCTCGTGGGGGGTATTAGAGGCACGGCAGTGCCTGCGGGGTGGGCCAGGCAGGAATGGTGCCAGGGCAGGTGGCATGGTGGGGCGCCGGTGCTGCGTCGGGGCGGGCAACAGGGGGCCGAGCCTGGCTGGGAGGCAAGTGGGGAGCAGTGCCAAGCGCTGGAGGCAGCGGGCGGGGGAAGGCGGGAGGGCGGGCGGCTGCTGCTGCGCCGGAGCCCGAGGTGCCAATGAAGCTGGGGACTCACGGAGCCGTCCAGCCTGGGCCCCCGGATGGCAGCTGTGAGCAGCCAGGCCCCCTCGGACCCTCTCAGCAGGTCAGTGGGCAGGTGAGAGCAGGGTCTGGGGGGCAGATTGGGGGGCGGGCCAGGCTGAGTGGTGGCCATGCCAGTGCTGTCTCCCCACCACTCATGGCTCTCCAAAACCCTTTGTCCTGTCTTCGGGGTGGTGGCTCTGCAGGGCTGAGCCGTGGCTGTAGATGTGTGCTGTGGCATGCTGGAGAGGTACCCCCAAACCCCACAGCCTTTGATGTGGGGTGCTTCAGGGGAGGGAGGGCAGAGCATGGCACCAAACTCCTCCACGGCCTCAGTTGTGTTGGGAGCAAGAAGAGATTGCCTGACAGTTGTGTGTTTGTTATCCCTGGAATCTACTGATTTTGCAGAAGAGGTGCACAGCACCTGAGTTGCAACTCAGTGCTGCAGGGGCAGAGTATAGCAAAGATCCTCCTTCTCCCTCCCTCCCCTCTTCCCTTTCATGGGCACTAGTGAGCAATGTCAAAGTTTGCCCCAGCCCCGCCATGGCACCCCAGGGCAGTACTGGTGCTGCTGTGGCTGGCTCGCAGAGCACACTCAGGGGCTGGACAGCCTTCTGCAGTGAGGGGTGGTGAAGGCTGTGTAATACTGCTGGGAGGTCCTGGGGTTTAGGCGTGCCCCTCATCACTGCATTACCCCAGCCCTGGGACTCTCCCCAGCACCCAGGGATGGTGCTGCTGCTGCTCAGGCTATGCCAGATGCATTTTCCCCCACAACATGCCTCTGCTGCACCGGGACAGGGGTAAACATGGGGCCAGGCACCAAAGAGAGAGGGTAGGGAGTGTTAGGATGTGCTGGTTAGGCTGGCAGAGCCAGGATGCGCAGGCTGGCAGGGCACAGCAACCTCTGATGCAGGGATGACACCTGTGGATTTATTACCTCGTGTACCAGGGACAAGGAGCTCTGGGCCTGATTATAGGGCCCCCAGCACCCAGGTTCAGTAGACAATCAGCAAGGGCACCCAGGACACACCGTCTCTAAGTGACCCCATCCCTCTCTCCCTTGGGACTCGCACTTCAGGCTGGGGTTCATCTGCCTCCAAAATCCTGCACCCCACTTTCTTGCCCTAGAAGAGCCACTATTGTGGCAAATGATGTAATTAGCTTTTTTTTCCACCTTCTAGCAGCCCCTGCCTAAAACAGGCATGATTTTGTTGCCATCACCATGGCAATGAGCAATGACATCAGGCTGATGACATCAGGCGATGACATCAGGGGTACTGGTACCCTGTGCTGGCATTGCAGGAGCAGCACTGACAGCCCCCCAGTAGGAGGTTGGATGGAGAAATTGGGGGTCCCTCACTGGTTCAGGGGGGCTCTATAAGGTTTGTGCCCCGCAGAGTGCCTCTGCTGGCCTGGCATACCCCCATGTGGGCAGTTTGAATGGGGAAAAAAGAGGAGGGGATTCATGCTGAAGATGCCTCTCATGAGGACGTCCCCTTCCAGTATCGACCCTGCCACCACCACAAGCTTCCCAGCCATAAATCAGGGCTCCTTAGGGAAGTGGGGGGCATCCGGGCACCCCAGCCAAGCTGTCATTGTGTGAGGCGATGCTGCTTAGCATGAGAAAGGCTTTGGTGCCAGGCGGGGTGATGGATGATGCCTGCTTTGCTGGGCTGGGGAAGTTTTGGCTGTGGTGTATGGGGGGTTCCCTGGGGAAGGGGGAGGAAGGATGCCCCAGGCGCCCCAAACATCCCCTTTTGCGATGTTTTGGACATTCCCTTTTGGAACTTCTCTTCTGGAGACATTTGGGGTGCCTGTGGCATCCTTCCTCCTTCCTGATGTTATCACCCAAGCCAGGCATCCTTTGAAGCTGCATTGGATTACATGCATGGAAAATTTGGGGCCTGGGAGCAGGACCTGGTGCCCCCAGAGACTGCACTGTTGCTGGGTGGCAGCTTTCCCTTTGCATTCCAGCTCTGTCCCATTCCCACAGCAGGGAAAAGGGGGAGTTTCATCTTCCCAGATGTCTGGGTTCTCTCTATCCACCCCGTTCTTTTACCGTGTGGGGTTGGGAGGATGGTTAATGAGTGTAAAGGACAGGGTGACCTTCCTAGATTTGGGGAGGGGGGGTTGTAGCGAGCTGATGGGTGAGCATGCAAGTCTTTGCGCACGTGTGCTCGGTTGTGCATGCATGGACACACATGTGGCCGCCCCCTTATTGGGGACAAGTGCACCAAAGCCCAGTGCTGCAGGAAAGGAGAAGGGAGCAGCAGAGGCCTGACGGTTTCATTGCACTGGTGCCAGCCAGCTCAAATTTGGGGTGCTCCATGAGGCTTGGGGGTGAAGCCAGGGTCACCTGAGCAGAGCGACAGCTCGGAACAGGGATGAGGTCCCCTTTGGGCACCATGGCTCCTGGCTGAGCCAGGGCCATGTAGTGTATCTGGTCCCATCACCAGACCCTTTGTCAGAGAGGCTGGAGCATTGCCCCCACTCCTGCTGGCTGTGCTGCTCATTAGGAGCCTCGTTAGTGCGAGCAGCTTAATCAGAGGCTTCCCGATCGGATCCGTCTGCTCGAGTGGGCAGTATGCCCTGGCATGGGGACACTGCCAGTGTTCTGTCCCCCACCTTGGGGACCCCTGAGTCATGCTCTTGCACAACACCCCACAATAAGAACCTCTGCTGGGAGGGAGGTCCCCAGCACCCAGAGCTGCTGTGAGCTTGTTTCTGATGGACCCTTGGCTCACAGGGTCAGGTGTGGCCGCTCTGGCTCCCCGACCGGGCACGGCAGCGTATTGCCCCTACAGCCCAGCCCTGCCCAAAGTGCCCTCCGATCCCCCGTCGCCCCTCTCGTGCAGCCCTGCTCCCCTGCAGCCCCCCCGCCGCCCGCGGCGCGTGCGGGCCCCGCTCACAGCAGATGGCTTTGTTTGGCAGCGCGGTGCCGGAGTCGCTGGGCATCACGTCCCGGCTGTGCCGGCCCTAATCAAATGATACGGTTAGGTGCACCGCGCCTGCTGCCTGCGCCCCGCCGGCGTGAGCAGATCCAAAGTGACGGCTCCCATTTGTGGCCCGCTCACTGCCGGCGTCAGCCATTGTGGGGGGCGCGTGGAGAGGGGGGCAGCTGGGGGAGAGGCGTGAGGTGGGCATGGGCACTGCGGTGTCCGTGGTGGTGAGATGGACACCGACGGAAACTGTGGAGTTCCAACAGGCTCCTAGGGCTGCCAGCACCCTGTGCTGCTCCTGTAGGAGTATGGGTGCTGTGGGGCTATGGACTGGCAACCAGCACCCTCGCCCCATGCACCCATCCATCACCTGGCCTCAGGTGGGGAGGGGAGGGCTTGGGGCACCCCTGCACTGCGAAATGCCATGTGCCCTGAGCCCAACCTGCCAGAGCTCCACGGCATCCATGCAGGACATCAGTAAGACCCCAGGGCTGTGCTGGGTGCCATCCCTGCCAGGGTGACAGGCACTCATCTCTGTTGTTGTTGTCCTCCTTGGTGTGAGCTCACATTGTGTGGCAGCCTGCACAAAGCGCTCTTTCTTGCCCCCTTCTGCCCCCCAGTCCCCTGCAGTGAGGGACAACTGGGCACTGGGGCTGTCCATTCAGGGGACCCACTGCATGGGACCCTCTGTGAGCAGCCCCAAGCATGGTGCTGTTGCTTGGTGCTGAGCTGACAGTAGGACCCTGGCTGTGGCAGGGTGCTTTTCCTGGGGGGGTACCCAGCTCCCTGCCTGCTCTAGTCACTGCACCTCACTTCCCACTGAGAGGGTCTTCTGCTTCAACCCGGGGGTCCCACAATTTCCCCCCAGCCATGGGCAGTGGCCACCCAGCAGGACCTCTCTTGTTGGGCGCAGGGAGGGGGGACACAGGAACAGAGGCCCCTTTGTGCTCCGGCGCCTGGACCTGCTTTGTATGAGTTGCAGGCTCTCCCTTCCCTGCAGCCGGGCTCTGGGCAGAGCCATTCACTGGGGGGGGGCCGACACTGCTGCCCTCCCCCTCCCTGGCACTGCCTGTGCGTGGCGGGCAGCAGGGACAGGCAGGGGGGCGGGATGGGGAAGGATGCCGGGGACCACCCAGCCCCGCTCGGCGGCTGTCACCCGTCCAATGGGGCCAGCGGGGGGGTCCCCAATTGACACATCGCACGGCATCTCTCTGCAGAACGGCGCCGTGCCCGGGGAGCAGGGCAAGCAGGAGAAGAGCGTCAAGCGTGGCAACTGGGGCAACCAGATCGAGTTTGTGCTGACCAGCGTGGGCTACGCCGTGGGCCTAGGCAACGTCTGGCGCTTCCCATACCTCTGCTACCGCAATGGGGGAGGTGGGTGTCGGGGGGCCAGGGGAGTGGAGTTCCTCTGAGCAGGTGTGGGGCTGTGCACCCCAGCCCTGTGTGGTATCTCTTGGGGTGGTGCAGGGCATGGGAAGCACAGCTGTGCCTGGGGTCACTGCCCACTCATCCTCTGGTTCCTGCCCACCAGGTGCCTTCATGTTCCCCTATTTCATCATGCTGGTGTTCTGTGGCATCCCCCTCTTCTTCATGGAGCTCTCCTTCGGGCAGTTTGCCAGCCAGGGCTGCCTTGGCGTCTGGAGGGTCAGCCCCATGTTCAAAGGTAAGGAGCTGCCTGTCCCTACTGGCACACGCCAGCATGGGACACCTGCTGTCACAGTGCCCAGCAGCTGGTGTGACCCTCACGCACCACGGGACACGCGCACACCTCTGGCACACCACACGGCCCGGTGCAGGCACCCGCGGCTCATGCAGCCCTGCACACGCATGCCCTGCACACGGATCACGCTCTGCATTGCACGGGTCCCCTGCGCACTTGCCCACCCTGGCTACGCTGCCCTGCACAGCCCGCCTGGCGTCCCTGCACGCATTACACGTGCCCCTGCACACGCGTCACATCTCCTGCGCAAACCCCAGCCCTGCGCCGGCATCCAGTGCGGGCATTACACACACATCCCTGCATATGCCACACGTGTCCCCAGCGTGCCACTCTTGCAGAGGCCGCTCAGGTCCCCTGAATGCACAGTGGCATGTCCAGCTGTGGGCATGCTTCTACAGTTGTCTCCCACAGGCAGCTGGTGCTCTGCCCACGTGCCCACATGCTTGCCCTGCCATGGCTGGACCCTGCTCCAGGTGCATCCCCTGCCTTCCCGGTGTGCTCCCATGCTGCTGGCTCCCCTGGCCCACGCCTGCAGGCTGCCTGCCAGGTGACATGCCCACGATGTCATGTCTGGGTACAAGCAGCCCATGCACACGCTCTTGTGTGCTCTGCACAGTGGCACGCTAAGCCAGGGGTGCACTTCCCTGTGCTCGTGTGGCCTGTCCCATGCCACTAGGTAACTGCAGGCCTACAGTCACTGTAGCCAGGAGTGACCCCTCCCCAGTTGTTCTCTCGGGCTGTATTCCCAAGGGTTTGCCTGCAGCCTGTGTGCATTGCCATGTGTCCCAGGGGACCCTCAGCACCGCTGGGCTTGTTTGGAGGTAGAGGATCCCATGCACAGTGCTCCTCACAGCCATGCCACAGCCAGGCGCTGAGCTGCAGCGTGGCTGCAAGGCTGCTGACAGCACCACACCGCATGCAGCCCACTCCTGCCATGCCACAACCCCTGGTGCTGTGCGCCGTGCCCGTGCCGTGCCGCCGCACCCTGCCGCTCACCCCTCCCCGGTGCTGTTCCCAGGCGTGGGCTACGGGATGATGGTGGTGTCCACATACATCGGGATCTACTACAACGTGGTGATCTGTATTGCCTTCTACTACTTCTTTGTGTCCATGACGCGCGTGCTGCCCTGGACGTACTGCAGCAACCCCTGGAACACGCCCAACTGCGTGGGGGTGCTGGACGGGAACCTCTCCAGCCGTGCCGCCCTCAACCTCACCCATCTCCTCAACACCACCCAGAAGCGCACCAGCCCCAGCGAGGAGTACTGGAGGTACCAGCGCCTGGGATCGGGGATGGGGGAGGTGGTGATGGTGGGGCTCCGCTGACACTGCTGCCCCCTTCCCATACAGGAGGTATGTGCTGAACCTGTCGGATGACATCGGGAACCTGGGCGAGGTGCGGCTGCCCCTCCTCGGCTGCCTCGGTGTCTCCTGGGTCGTTGTCTTCCTCTGCCTCATCAAGGGCGTGAAATCCTCGGGGAAGGTACTTGTGTGTTCCCTCTCCAGGCCCCTCCCTGTGGGTGTGGACATGCCTTCAGAGTAGATGGCCATGTCCCCTCTAGGCATAGCCCCTCCCCTACTGGGAATGAACCTCCAGTTGTGGACATGTCCCCATCCCTTCTCGGCGCAACTCCTCGTCTTTTGGCATTGTTCCTGCCCTCTGTGCATGCTCCTCCCACTCTGGGAAAGGCCACACCCCTGTGGCCTGGCCACATCCCTTCTGGACACAGCTCCTCCCAGGTGGCCATGGCCCCACCTCTTTGACAATAACCCCTTCTCTCCTGGTCTATCACTCCACACTCTGGACTGTAACCCCAGCCCATAACCACACCTTAGCCACCTGCCTATGTCCCTGCCCCTATCCCCACCTCACTGAGGTGCTGCCCCACAGGTGGTGTATTTCACGGCCACCTTCCCCTACGTGGTGCTCACCATCCTCTTCGTGCGCGGCATCACACTGGAGGGGGCCGTCACCGGCATCATGTACTACCTGACACCCCAGTGGGACAAGATCCTCAATGCCAAGGTGAGCAGGGACGAAGGGTGGTGGGCAGCCAGGGCTGAGCGGCACTGGGGGCACAGCATTGACCATCCCACTGCCACAGGTGTGGGGTGATGCGGCCTCGCAGATCTTCTACTCACTGGGCTGTGCCTGGGGCGGGCTCATCACCATGGCCTCCTACAACAAGTTCAACAACAACTGCTACCGGTGAGTGCCCGACCATGGCCCCCCAGCCCTGCCACTGCCTCGTGCCCAGTGCCGGCACTGACTCCTCTTCCCACAGGGACAGCATCATCATCAGCATCACCAACTGTGCTACCAGCGTCTATGCTGGCTTCGTCATCTTCTCCATCCTGGGCTTCATGGCCAACCACCTGGGTGTGGATGTCTCCAAGGTGGCTGACCATGGGCCAGGCCTGGCCTTTGTTGCCTACCCTGAGGCTCTCACGTTGCTCCCCATCTCGCCACTGTGGTCCATTCTCTTCTTCTTTATGCTCATCCTCCTGGGGCTGGGTACACAGGTAGGTCGTGGTGGGGCCAGCATGTTCAGATGGGGTGGCATGGTGGGGCCAAGGTGGTGACATGCTGCCCCCTCTGCCCCATACACAGTTCTGCCTGCTGGAGACTCTGGTCACGGCCATTGTGGATGAGGTGGGCAATGAGTGGATCATCCGCAAAAAGACCTTCGTAACGCTGGGAGTGGCTGTGGCTGGCTTCCTGCTGGGCGTCCCACTCACCACGCAGGTAGGTGACCATGGGACTGTCGCCATGGGGTGCCATTGCCATGGCTGCTCTCATCAGCCACATCCACTTTGTTGCCACCGTGATGGTTGTGGCAGCCAGGGCCTGGTCTTGCCACGCCAACACTGGTGACGGTATCCAGAATTAAGTGTCTCCATGCTGACTCTGGCATCAGGTATTGCCATGCCAGCTGTGGTGGCAGTATCCGAGCTGTGTGTTGCCAGCACAGTCAGCATGGCTGTGCCACTGCCCTGCTAGCAGTGGTGGTACCAAAGCGGCAGCTGTGCCAATGGGTCTGTCTTCCAGGCGGGCATCTACTGGCTCCTGCTGATGGACAACTACGCTGCCAGCTTCTCCCTGGTGGTCATCTCCTGCATCATGTGCGTGGCCATCATGTACATCTATGGTAGGTGCAGCTGCCTGCAGCCAATCGGACGGTAGGGCTGGCCCAGCCAGCCAATGGGGAAGGGCTCACCCCAACAGCTGGCCAATCAGCGGTGTGCTCTGTGCTCCAGGGGGAAGCTGTCGCCCAATCAGGAGCTGCGGCCTGGGGAGGCTGGCGGGTCCCACCGCGATGGTGCTGGGGCTGGAGCCGGTGAGGGGGCTCAGGTCATCACCAGGGCTGATGGTCACTTTTCTCCCCAGGGCACCGCAACTACTTCAAGGACATTGAGATGATGCTGGGCTTTCCTCCCCCACTCTTCTTCCAGATCTGCTGGCGCTTCATCTCACCTGCCATCATATTTGTGAGCATCGCAACCATGGGGCATTGGGCCATGGGAGGAGGGGACAAGGAGCTCACCTGGACATGGCACTCCCTGGAGAGAAGAGTGCTGTGCTGCAGGAGAGCAGGAATAGGGCACAGCGGGGAAGTTGTGGGGGCACAGAGAAAGCTGCTCCCCACTGGCTGATCCTGCCTATCCCTTCCCAGTTCATCCTGGTCTTCACAGTGATCCAGTACCGGCCCATCTCCTACAATGAGTATGTCTACCCTACCTGGGCCATCAGCGTCGGCTTCCTCATGGCGCTCTCTTCCGTCATCTGCATCCCCATCTACGCCATCTACAAAGTGTGCCGTTCTGAGGGGGACACACTGCTTGAGGTGGGTGGCCAGGGGCTACACCCCTTTGTCTGTGTCCCATCTGGGGCTGCCAGCAGGGCTGTCCCTCACCTCACTGGAGCTGTCAGCAGTGGCTGAGCGCAGGCAGCATGCATAGGGCACATTTCTGTGCAGCCCTGGAAGCTGCTGGCATGTCCGTGCAGACTGGGGCAGGGGAGCATGGTGGGTGCTAATCTTGTCTCCATCCTCTGCCTTTCTCTCTAGCGCTTGAAAAACGCTACCAAGGCAAGCAAGGACTGGGGCCCAGCGCTGCCAGAGCACCGCAGCGGGCGCTACGCCCCGGCGTTCAGCCCTTCCACCGAGTCCCACTTGGAGGTGCAGCCCCTGCAGCCAGAGAAGGGCCAGAGCGAGGCAGCGGCTGCATCCCCCGTGCAGGGCAGCAATGGCTCAGCCCACAGCCAGGACTCCAGACTGTGACCCCCCACAATCCCCGCACCCCTCTAACCCCTCTCGCACCTTCCGCTGGCGGAGCCTGGCTCCGGGCTGCACCGGACCACGGGGGCTCTCAGCACCCATCCCCGAGACCCCCCCACCTCCTCGCCGGTTAACCCCTCCCGCCCCTGCCCCCGTGGCGTTCGTTAACCCTCGTGTTTACGGTAACCTTTGTGCTCGACGCTGGGACAGGAGAGGAGGGGGCACAGCCCCGGGAGGGCTGGGAGCCAGAGGCACTTTGCAGGGGCCTTGACCTGGGGGTATGCATGGGGGGGGGTGGGATGCTCCCGGGCTCCCACCCCCCCTCCCTAGGCCAGGCAGCCTGCCCTGCCATGGGGCACCCTTCTGACCTTCCCAAGGGGAGGACATGGGGTGGGACCAGGGCTGGGTATGCCAGGACTGCCCGCAGCCTGTGTGTGCACAAGGCCATCATGGCAGGGGTTGGCACTGCAGGGACCCCCAGCCCGGGTGGGCACCTGCTGTGGCTCAGAGCCAACTGGGTCTCACGGGTGGTTATGCCCAGGGGTGGTGCCAGGCACCAGGCCAGTACAGGGAGATGGGGGCAAGCATGGTGCTTGCACTGGTAGGGGGATCTGACGGCACAAGACACAAGCACTTAGAGCACACGTGTGTACACGTGTGTGTCCCTCACTGACACAGCATGGGCACACACGTGGCGTACGTGGGCATGCACATATGCACGGTACACCAGGGCTGTGCAGGCAGTGAGCTGGTATGCTCCCCTCCATGCACCCCTCCACCCTATGGCCCCACTGGGGGCTGTGGGTGCCCTTCTGGGTGGCCAGGCATCGCCTACAAAGGTGGGCACAGCCACAAGCAACGTGGGCACAGCCCAGTGCTGCTGCCTGCCCCACAGTGGGGCAGGAGGCTGGGGAGTACTTAAGCCTGGCCGGGGGGTAACCAGACAGGGATGAGGTCCAGCTCTCCCTGGCAGCCCCAGCACTGGCAGGGGAGGACCCTCCATGGTGCTAAGGGGGAGCAGGATGGACCGGCCTCCCCCAGCTGCTGCTTAGCAAGAGGTACCAGCGGAGACATGAAGGGCTGCACCAGCCCACTCGCTCCGAGCCATCTGGGGATGCTCAGTCCCCAACCAGTATTAGTGGAACAGGATGCACTGGCAAAGGCTGGGCGGTTTTAAATCTGTCTTCCAGCTCCAGCCAAAGGGCTTGGAGCTCTTGATTTGGGGTGGATGGGATGAGACCCTTCCCACCCCGCTTGCTCCCCTCCCAGCCAGCACCCTGTGCTCCCTATGTTGCAGCCCCGAGGCTGGCACAGGGACATGGCACAGCTTGGCACGGTGGCGGGAGGCGGTGGGCGGCGAGCCCCAGCAGGATGTTCCAGCTCCCCGTCCCGAGCCCCCTGTCGTGCCACGGCGAGGGGCGCAGGTTCCCGCATGGTGCCCGTGCCCTGCCCCTCACGTCACGCCGCTACTCTTCACCTCTAATTGTTAGCAATAACGCGCGCGTCCCTGGGCAGCGCTGCCTGTGCCAGTGTCTCTCCTGGTGTAGAGTTCTAAAGTATCCTAGATTTTAATGAAATTTCTATTCCTGAGGCTGTGTCCCGCTGTGCCCTTCTTTGGGAACCATGTGGCGGGAGGGAGGGGGTTGAAGAGTGGGGGACCACAATGGGTGCAGCTCATATCCCCCGATGCCAGGTATTGGCACTGAACAGCAAGGCTGGGTCCTGGGGAATTCTCCTTTGCCCTACTTGGACATACAAAACCAGCTGGAAGTAAGGCAGAGAATGGAGGACAGGGGCTTATCCCTGCTGGGGGAGAACAGCGGGAGGGCAGCAAATGTCCATGGGACAGTGAGGGCAGCTGGCTTTGCCCTGTGCACTTTGCCCTAGCTGGGGCAGGGCACCTTGTTAGGCCCCCCTGCATTGCTGAGTGAGCTGGGGGGGGCCCCCAAGAGTGGAGAGGGTGAGGCAGGGGCTCTGCCTCCCAGCCGGCAGCTGGAGGTGGCAGACAGGACTTTCCCTCTATACTCCGCAATCCCACTTCCTCATCAGATGACGCTTTCTCCCACCCCCACCCAGCCCCACAAACCCTGCCAACTTTTCAAACTTTTATTAAATACAAAACCCCCGGTCTCTGCGACCGAACGCTGCATTCAACGTACGCTGAAAAAAGGGTCAGACATTCAAATGTACAAAAGTCGCCGGTGCCCCCCAGCCCTGGCGAGCTGCCCCACTCCCAACCCCACTGCTCCCAGCCCCCCGTGGAGCGTCAGGGGTGCTGGGGCTCCCAGTCCCACGGAGGGGCACAGGGCTCCCGCCCTGCATGGTCCCAGCCTCTCCTGCCTGCAGCCCCCCTGCCCCTGGCCTGGAAGGGGGAAGGCAGACAAGGGGAGACCTCAAGGGCAAGATTCCCTTCCTGCTAGAGGGGGGCTGCACCAGCCCTCACCAAGAGGGGCTGGGGGTTCAAATGAGCCCTATTTCCCCCACCAAAGGGGGGAGGGCAGGTGAGGGCAGGCGCAGGCAGGGGCTGCACACACACACAGCACCTGCCTTTGGGGAAGGGGGATGTGATACAGCTGCCATCCCCCCAGCCCTGGGAAAACTGAGGCACAGCGAGGGGCATTCGCTAATTAGAGGTCTCTGTTTGGCAGAGCTGAGACGGGGCCCGGCTCTAAGCACCAGACTAAAGCAGAGGAAGACAGCAAGCCACGTCTGTGTGCCCAGCAGCACGGGCAGTGCCCGGCCAGGGCAGCAACCTTGCCCTGATCCTGCCTGCCTGGGGGGCCCAGGCTGCTCCCATCCCCAGCTGGGGCAGCAGTGGCTCCAGCGCTGGTAAAGGGGGAAGCCTGCACCCCACTTCTTACAGCGCTGGTGGGGACCCTCCAGCTCTCACAGAGCAGTAGGATTTCACCCTCCCCACCCAGGGTGCAGGCAGGAGCTGGCATGGACTGGGGGCTCCTTGCCAGGCCTGGGGTTGCCCCCTCCCTCTGTGCCAGGAGCCGCTTGCAGGGCAGCCGGGCTCGTCCACCAACACACCACGTATGGGGCAGGGGTCCTGCAAACACACTCGTGGGGATGGGGGAGACAGAGAAATCCTGGGGACCAAAGGGCCGGCTGGGGGGCAGCCGTCTCCGGAAGGCAGCAGAGTAGGCAGAAAACATCCCTGTCCAGTCCTGGCTCTTGAGCTGGGGCAGAGCCCACCATGCCCAGCCAGCCTGGGCACAGGGGTTCCCGCTGACAGGAGCACTAGCCGCGGGCCAGGCGGGACGGTGGCCTGCCGATCTCCACCGTGATGTTGGTGTACATGGGCTGGCGGGAGATCTCCACCAGCCGGTACTGCAGCGAGCTGATCCCATCCCGCTTCATCGTCATTTTGGTGTTCTGGATCTTGGTGAATCTGGTGGAAAGAAGAGCAAGATGAGGATGGGGGGATGTCTTGCTGTAGTGTCAGCAGTGCTGGACCTCCATGGGGGTGAGCAGCCAAGTGATTGCCCAGCATCCCAACTGCCCCAGCCCTGTGGCTCACTCACCTCTGCGGGTTGGGCTCGTTGTGTTTGTCGCGTTCATGCTTAATCATGCGGTACCTCCCGATGCGGATGTCGGGCCTCGACACCTTCATGCCATTCAGGGAGATGCTGGGGGCCAGGAACAGGGTGGGATCAGTGTGTGGGCACCAGGGTGCGACATTCCCCAACCCAGAGACCTCCAGGGTCAGACCCCAGGCAAAATAAACCTGTCCCTGGTTAAACAAAGCTGTGCCAAGCCAAGATGAGCAAAGCCAGGCCCTGCTCAGGCCAGTGTCACAACCTAGGGTGCTACATGCCCCACGGCAGTGTGCCCAAAGTGCCACTCCCGTCCAGGGACTGGCAGCTGCATTCAGCCTGTGCCGCACACAGGCAGCCATCCATGTGCAGCCATCCGTCCTTCCCTCCCTTCCTCCCTCCCTCCCTCTGCGGCCCCTGCCCTTTACATTCCCTGAATGCCGTTGCCTAGACCTTTCCTTGGAGCCCTCCCCTCAGATCAAGGGCTGCCTGAAGCTCTTCCAGAGCTCCACACACTTCTTTGTCCCCCACCCTGAGCCTACCTTGTGTGAAATCACGACTGTGCCATGCGCCCAGGGCTCCCACAAGGGTGTTTTGCTCATCTGGCCATTACAGGCTGGTTACACCCCACTGGCTGCACACTGCTCCCCTGGGCAGCACCGTGGGGGAACCCACAGGAGGTGAGGTGGCCACTGTCCAAGCAGGGTGTGGGGGGATTGGGCTCTGCTCTGCACGCAGTTGTACTGCTGCCTGCCGGCTGCCAGCAGGAATGACTGCGTGGCTGCTGCACGGCCACCACTGAGATGCTTCCCAGTTTTTAATCTCAGCCCTGGACACATCCAAGTTTAGCATCCCAGCCCCTATATGGAGCAGAGCCCACTGGCACACCACCCTGCGGGTGCAGCACATACCACACCGCAGGCTTCAGCCACAAGGGAGGCAGAGGGGTGTCCCACAGCCCCTCAGCACCCTGGGAGAGGCCAGTTCCATACATGAGGGTCATCAACACTAAAGCTGGAGTGTAATTCAATCCCTCCCTGACATGTGGCATGGCCCATGCACATTCCCCAGAAAACCGGGAACACCAGTGCTCTAAGAGTGCTATGTCAGTGCTCAGTGGGGAGCCTGGTACACCCCAACCTGTCAGTGCTAGCGAGGGGTTGGGAACCTACCGATTAAAGATGTCATCGTCCTCTCCTCCCCAGCCCCAGTACTCATTGGGAAAGCCATTGATCTTCAGGAACTGGGACTTGCTCAGCCCAGAGACACCGCCAAAGTAGCCAGCATAGGGCAGCCTGCAGGTTGACAGCAAATGGGTCAGCCTCAGGGACAGGCAAAGATGGAGGTGAGCCCCATGGGGACCCCCAGGTACAAGCAGTGACCCTTTCCTGTGTCACCCTCCTACCCAGGGTACCCTCTCCCATCTCAGGTCCACAATTCAAGCCATCAACCTCATGCCTGCCCCAGGTGACAATCAAGGAGCCCTAATGTCACTCCAGAGAGATATTCCAGCCCTGCCTGGGCAGAAACACCCCAGCTCCCCAGGGCACCCACCTGAACCCAAACTTGTCCATGCCAACAGCAAAGTGCCGTGGCTGCTCGTAGCAGCGATAGAGGTTGCGATCGTCCATGGGGATGAGGTCCACGTCGCTGAAAATGAAGCAGTCGTACTCCTCGTCGTCCTTGAGTGCCTCCATGAATCCCACGTTGAGCAGCTTGGCCCGGTTGAAGGTGTCTTCACCGAACTGCAGGGCAGAGCTCAGCAATGCCTGCTCGTCCACCCCAGCCCTGCCACCCCCTTGCCCCTGTCCCCCTCACCTGGTTGATGATGTAGATACCATAAGCCACCTTCTGCCGGCGCAGGATGGGGTGCAGGTAGTGCAGCCAGTACTTGAGGTGGTGCTCACGGTGCCGGAAGGGGATGAGGATGGCCACCTTCTGCCGGGGTAGGCAGTCTGGGGGGGTGTACTTGCCGCCCTGGCGTACATCAGGGTTCTCCCGCTGCACTCGCTCCATGCTCATGGGAGAGCTGAACTCGATGAGCAGGCGCCCAACTGTGAGAGGGAGGGCAGGGTGATGCCCACAGGACAGGACATGGTCAGGGTCATGGTCACCTGCCGCTTCTGCCCAGAGTGGTAAAGCAAACAGCGAGGGGGACCTGTGAGGGGGACCGGCACTGCCGAGGGCAGAGAGCGCCCAAAACCTTTCCTAAACAGGGGCAGAGAGACTGGGCTAACAAAACCTGAAACCAGCTGTCCTGATATAGTTCCAGGCTGGAGTTTCTCTACTACTTCACAGGGAAGCCATGCCCAGGGCCCAGGGGATAAGCCATGGCCACCTACTTCGGCCCTATGTTCAGAGCCAGAGCCCAAATTCATCCCCAACGCTCACCCAGCATGTCTCACCTAAGCCAGGAGGTGTCTCCTGGCAGGGCTGCAAGGGCTTCTCAGTGGCGGTCTGGTTGATGCTGGGCTTGGTGCTGGGGGATGGGGCCTCAGCACCGGCTGGCCCGTAGCTGGGAACAGTGCCGTTGGGGCGGGAGGAGTTGGAGAAGGGGTGGGCGCGCGAGACGTTCCTGGTGTTGAAACGGCTGAAGAAGTCCAGGTGCTGCGCGTAGACGTCAAAATAGAGGATCATGATGATGACGAAGTGGAGCAGGCAGAGCAGCAGCACGGCCTTGCAAATCCTTTCCAGGGTCACCCCCAAGAGCAGCCTGGTCATCTTCTGGGCACGGGCAGGCGGACATGTGCGCTTGGCGGGGCAGGGAGGCGGCTCCAGCCACGGTCCTGATCCTGCCAAGACACCTCATGCTCAGGACACCATGAGCCTGAGCCCTCAACCCAGCCCAAATGACACTGGGACAGCAGGAGCAGCACAGGCCTGGTGCAGAGGTGAAGGGCTTGCAGGTTGGTATGCCAGAGAGCACCCCAGGGGGAATGCTGCACCTGGATCCCTGCTCTGAAGGCACAACCACGAAGATACAAGAGGTCCTCAGCCCCACATAGCAAGTCCCCTCCTTGCTTTCCTAGGCCAAGACCAGAACAGGACAGACCCACTCCCCTTCCCTTTTTCCCACCCAGAGAGAGGATGGGAACACCTCCATGCATGTCACAAAGAGCCTCCATGGAGGTTGGGCCCTTGAAGAAGGCCATGCTCTCCAAAAATACGGCCAGCCTGGGATGTCCCAAGGACACCACAGGTGCCCCCACCAGCCACCCCTTTCTGAGGCCCCGTTCCCCATCCTGCTCCCTCCCCACAGAACTACACCCCAGCAGCAGCACCAAAGCGGGGCGGCAGTGAGACTCATGCCGGCAGGGGCCCTCCTTGAGGCACCCAGTGGGTGAGCAGCTGCACAGCAGACACCCAGCTGAGCCAAGCCAAGCAGAGCAGGACATCCCAGCCCCCCTGAGTCAGAGTTCCCTACCACTTCCAGAGGGGTCTGGCTTACAGGATCAGCGGCACAGATCCTCTCCCCTCCTGCTGATGGTGAGGCCCCCTGGGACACTGGGACTGCTGGGAGTCAGGGTCCCCTTATCTCCCACATGACACCTGGAGCCAGGCCAGAGCCCTGCCCAAAAGCCAGCCGGGAGAGTCACTAGAGAGTCCCAGACAAGTCAAACCATCTGGACTTTCCCACCCCTGCCACTGCCAGGGCTCAGGCTGCAGCACAGCCATGCACCCCAGTTCCTGCCCTGATCCCTGCCCTGCTAATCCCTGCTTTCAAGGAAGCTGCTAGGATACAGCAAGGCAATCACAAGGGACAGGCACCAGGGTTCACAAGGCCCTGGGGACCTTGGGACAGGCCAGAGCTGCTGCATGGTCCCTGGGGGGACCTTGGTGGCAGGGGATCTGCAGCAAGACCCCCCAGCAGGAGTGCAGGTAGCACCCAACGGTGCTGGCAACCAGTCACTGGCAGCTGCCAGCCAGGTCCAGTGGGGCCCCCCAGGGAGCCACAGGGCACTGAGTCGGCAGTGATGGCCACACAGGATGGGTGTGGGGATCGCACCTGAGGTGTGAAGCAGGATCGTTCGCCCAACCCTGCTCTGGTGTGTCCTCTCCCAGTCGCAGAACTGACCCTGGCAGGCAGACCCTGGAGCCCACCCCAGGCAGGGAGGCACTGGAAAAGACTCTGAGCCCAATGCCCCAGCTATGTCCACCCTCTCTCTGCAGGACGCAGAGCAGTATCCCTGTGGGAAGGGGTGTCCTGGCATGTGTCAGCAGCCCAACCAGTTTCTTTCTAGAAAGTAGCCCTCTAAAGAAAAGCTGGCTTAGCTATTATCACCCAAACTTTCATCTGATCACAGTGCCTTGTCACCCTGCACAGCCCCTGACATGGGGATCTGCCTGCCCCCAGCACCTCCCAGAAACCTTTCCGAAAAACCTGTAAAGCATATGGAGTGGTGGTGCCTCAACAGCCAGACGGGGAGGCGATAGGGAAAAATCAGAGCTGGTTTTAGGGGCCCTTTGGCAGAGCAGTCCACGAGGCAAGTAGAGAGTGATGCTCAGCAAGAACAAAAGCAAAGCACTCCATCAAACAGTGGCCACAGGACACCACGAACATGAGTGGGCTTAGAAACAACTGCTAAGGAGGGGGTTATGAAATATGATGTCATCTCCCCCCACCGCAGCATCTGTGCAGG
Source organism: Ifrita kowaldi (assembly GCA_013398055.1). Classification (NCBI taxonomy): domain Eukaryota; kingdom Metazoa; phylum Chordata; class Aves; order Passeriformes; family Cinclosomatidae; genus Ifrita; species Ifrita kowaldi. Next base: position 55,168 of record VZRS01001992.1, read on the forward strand.
GTGTGAGAGGCCAAAAGCAACCTGGGGCTGGGGAGCTGGTCCCCAGGGTTTCACGTCGGTGCAGTATGTGCCATGGGGCTGGTGATGCTCGTTTTGGAGGGGGTGCTCAACCCCGTGGACTCAATCCTTCTTCCCACAAGACATCCCAGGGCTGGGAGAAGGAAGGCATGGTGGGAGTCGATGGCCCCGATGCCCTAAAGGTGGCCACCTCCCGGCCAAAAGTGGGGCGAGGGGCCGCATTCAGCACAACTAACACTCCCCCGCCCCCTAATTTTTCCCAGTCCCCGACACACGCGAAAACTTATTAAAAAATGAGAAACAACCTCAAAATTAGGCTTTTTCCCGAGCCGGGGTGGTGCCGCCCATGAGTGACCGGGACCGCATCCCCCAGGTCGCATCCCGGGCCTCCCCCGCCCGGCCAGGCCTGCCCGCGCCGCTCCACTCACCGCGGC
>VZRS01001992.1:55812-100220 GCA_013398055.1 Ifrita kowaldi
CCCAGCCCCCTTCCCCAGCACTTGTGCCCGTTTGGAGCAACCCCTGAGACCCTGAGGCCTCTCCTCCTCCCATGCCTGGCTGCTCACCCAAGCGAGGGCTTTCACGCTCCCTTCAGAAGCTCCCTTCGGCAGACAATCTTTCAGGAGAGAACCGAACGGCACCCAACCAGCCCAGCCCTGCTCCACCCCTGCAAACAAGCCCTGCTGAAAGCAGTCCAACTTCTGCTTCCAGCTCTTGGTTTGGCTCCGCAGCAGGTGGCATTTTCCTCATCAATACCTACACATGGTTACCAAAATATCTTTTAACTCCTGCTGCTGCTGCTTCTAAACGAGACGAAGTGTAAGATCCTGGAGCCTTAAGCTTTTTTTCCTCTGCTTGAGCAGCAGATGTTTAGTCCAAGTCCTGGAACCCAAGTACACACACCTAGAACGAGCTGAGCACAGGGCATGCTCACCCTATCACCACTGGCTATGGTAGGCAGGCTGTGGGTCATCCTGAGAGCAGCCCTCACGGGTCTTGTATCTTTATAAGGGGCCTATGGGCAAGTCTGGAGCCCATTCCCCTGCCAGAGCTGTGATACACACAGGCAGGACTGGGAGAGTGGAAATGCACCTCATAGAGGCACATTTCTGACAGCCAGATGCATTTCTATCTGGGCAGGCCAGGGAAAGGCCCATCCCTGAAAGACAAGTGGGTGACTCTTTCAAGACAGCTGCTAACCAGGAAGATGATTAACGCATAAAGCAGCTTCTCTAACACCAGCACAGCCTCTCCAACCCCAGGCATCTCCTTCCTGAGCTTGATGTGGGTCTGATGAGATAGCTCTGCAGCTCCCAGGGGCCTTATATGTCTCCAGCCTGCAGGAGCAGCAATGGGGTACAGCTCTCATGCAGCACAGGCAAAGTCTGCCCACACCTGACACCCTTTCTTCCAACCAGGCATGGCCCAGTTTGTGTCCTGCCACTACACAGGGCACACATTGCTCCTGTGAGAGCCCCTAGTCCCACGGGACAGCCAGCACAGCTACCAGGGCAGTGGCTTGGTTTTCCCTCGCAATCGTCATGCACCCAAGAGCTGAAATACACTGCAGTCCCAAAACTCATAGGACAATGTGGAACAGAGGCAGGAGAGCAGCAGATCTCAGAGGGGTCATGCAGAGGCAGCTGCCCTAGGTCAGGGGCAAGAATCAAAAGGCTCCAGCAGCCTCACTGCTGCCCCAGCCTGTTGCACCCACGTGGAAAGAGAGGGGCAGCTCCAAGCGTGCATCTGCTCTGACACAGCACTGGAAGATCAGGGCTTTCTCTATGAAGGTATACTGGTAGCAGAGCTGGAAACAGCAGACAGCAGAAGCAGCAGGACCGTGTTCTTCCCTTCCCCCAAGCAGCAGATGAGCTGCAGGTCCAGCTGTCCACAGCCAGCTTCCCCATACACAGCTTCAGTACAGCCAGGAGAGGGAACAGAGCCAGCACAAAGCGTCCCCACCCCTGGGACCTCTGCCAGGGCCCTCTGGATAGAGGGGCACTGCAGACTGAAGAGCCCCAGCACACAGCCAACAGTCACACCAGGGAGCTGCTGGCTGGAGGGTGTCCTTTGAAGGGGCAAAAGCTTCACTTGTCTGCCCCTCTGGTGCCCCCCAGCTGCACAATGGGGCTACGGACACTGTGTTCACTCCCAGTGCACTAAACTACCTGGATGGGAGAGGCCAAAAGCAGCTTGTGTTGGGCTCCAGTTGGGCTGCTAGGAGCCTGGCAGAGACAACTTGGAACTGCCTGCTGCCTGTTCCAACAGCCTTGTACCTGCTCCAGGCAGCAAGGCACAGCTCCGTGTTCCCACAGCCCAGGCTGGGCAGCTCTTGCAGTCTGAGCAGGCAACAGAATTAACCCCACACAGGCAGGACACCACCAGGCTCCTGGAGCAGGACAGGGGTTTTGCCAGAGGCACAGAGAGGAAACCTCTGAGCACTGGGGCAGTCCAAACCAGCACCTACTCTCTGCAAACCTCCCTAGCATGCACAGGGCAGAGCAAGAGCTGCATCCTTGGACGAGAACCATATTTATTTCACTGACACAGAATTGCACTGATGGTCGATTCTACACACCGGGGATGGGCAGCAGCAGGGCCCCACGGGCTGGGCCAGGCCGCTGGGGGCAGAATTCACACAGAGAAATTTGTTTCTTCCAAGGGGCCGATTCATCTGCAGGACGGGACTCTACGCAGTCAGGCTCCTGCTCCCAACGCCAGGAATCTCCCACCCCAATCAAGTATAGAAACATTAAATAAGTATATACAGAACCTCTTGGGGTGGGCTGGAATAGGCTGAGTGCAAGAGGGCTCAGCCCATTTTTACTCTAGATGTCTAGAAAGAAAGAAAGAAAGAAGACAGGTTAGATTGTGGCCCACAAACCCCAGCTCAGCACTCCAGTCCCACCCAAGCACCCCAGGACCATCCAGAAGCTGCAGACAGCTTATCAGTCCCACTGGTAAGACATGGGCATCACACAGGGGGCACCCAAGGTGACAGTCTCAGTGACAGAGGGACCATCAAAAAGGGTTCACAATGTTGCAAATATGCACAGTATGCTGTGGGAAGAGCTGTGCCACCCCAAACCTTGTAAGCAGCCTCCCCATCCCAACGCAGAAGATTGTGCTGAAGCCCCGTTGTGTCTCCCTGGGGCTGGAGAGCATCCAGGGTGACAGAAACCTTGTGCTCACGTAGGCCTGGTGGCCTCAGGAAGCGGGTACCTGCAAGATAGCAACGATGACCCCGAACAGCCCTATGGCACTGCCAAAGATTTCCACGATCAGGATCTTCACGAAAAGGCTGGCATTCTGGGCATCAGCCAGGGCAGCCCCGCTGCCCACGATGCCCACACAGACCCCGCAGAAGAGATTGCATAAACCCACGGTCAGACCAGCTCCAAACATGGAGAAACCTGTGAGAGAGGAACATTGCAAGAGCAGGGGGTAACCCCCTTCCACCTGCACCCAGGACATGCTGCAGAAGCTCTGCCTCGAGGTGACACAAGACCCGGAGCTGCCAAGCCCCAGAACCGCCCTGCTTGGGGAGCAGGACTGCTCCGAGGTGTGTCCCAGCTCCTGCAGTGCCAGGCCAGCAAGGGACAGCAACCTGCTGCCACCCAGGGAAGGAGCAGTGCTGCTGCTGGGCAGCACAGCCTGCTGAGTGCAGGAGGACCTCGAGAAGCTAAGTAAAAAGCTGCCTTTTGGCAGAAGAGTCACATGTCCTTCAGACACCAGCAGCAGGCCATGGGTAGGTCAGAGGGTGAGGACCAGGGTGTGGCAGTGTTCACAACAGAACCAGGGACCCAGCAGTCCTTACCCGCATGGTAGTTCCTGGCTCCAATCTCTTCTGGGGTGACTCCATTGAAAGGCTGAGAGAAAGCACAGGACCTGGGTTAGTGACAAGTCTGTGGTCTCTGGAAAAGGTACCTGTCCCTGATACAGCACGAGGCAGTCATATTTTGGCCAGAGCCGGCCCCCGACTCTATGTCAAGCTGGCTTCATGGCATCTGCTTTGTGTGCTCTCCCAGCCTCCCTTCATCACAGGCAAGGATCACTACACAGACCACCAGTCCAGGGGCTCCCAGAGGCACAACAGTGTTCAAAGTCCCCGCAGGGCTACTGCTCACACCACCGGCCCATGAGCAGCTGCCCATCCCCAGCACGGCCCCGAGGCCGGCGCAGGGGTGGCAGGGCAGCCCAGGTGCTCCCGTACCTCAGCCATGTTACTGATGACTATTGCCATGATGATCCCGTAGATGGCCACGGCCTCGCAGAAAATGATGCTGTGGGAGAAAGGCAAAGCCTGAGCACAGCGTCTCAGTCAGTCTGACCAGAGTGCCCCAGGGGAAAGACCCCCACCCCAAGGAGCCCCTGCCACTTCATGCCCAGCCAGCCAGACCCCTCCACAGCCACATGGGAAGCTACCCACTGCTTTCCTTTCAAACTAAGGGGAGCTGCCAAACACAAAGGCTGGATGCTGGTTGTGCTGGGGCACCTGAGTAAGCTGCAAGGGTCCTGTGGGAAGCAGGCCTAGGGAGCCCTGCCCTTCACCAGCCCCTTTCTGCTCCTTGTGGAAGGGCTGTGCAAGAACCCTTGCCTAGGCAGGATGTGTGATCTCAGGGTGTTTGTTTTGAACACACTGGGCTCATTCACAGCGTGATATCACACAGTGACCCTTCAAAGCAGCACTCTGGCTCCTTTAGGGCTCTTTGTTTTGAAAGCAAACAGCATCAGCAGCTCAGCAAGGAACAGTCTGCCAGCAGCACCCAGCTAGGGAGCAGACAGAAGCCTCTTCACTGGGTTGTGACCTGCCCCACTGAGGTGCAGCACGAGAACTAACCCCAGGTCTGTGCTTACCTCACCAGATTCTTCGTTTTGATCCGTGGGGCCTTGACTCCACCACCAATGATGCTGGAGCCCGTGATGTAAATCCCCCTGAAGCAGACAAGGGTGGTTGGTGGAAGGTTTGGCACTTGCAGAATTCTATACAGAAACCATGATCTTTCAGCTGAGCAAAGAATCAGGCATGCAGCTGGGGGACACTGAGCACTTAGTCTAGCCACTCCCAGACTCCACCACCTATACCAGCAGAACTGCTGGGGCTCAAGAGCCACCACGGGACAGCCTGGGCTCCAGGGGTACAGCTTCCAGAGACTTCCCTGTCTTTCCACTGCCACTGCTGCCTGCCGGCTGGTCCACCCAGACTCCCCAGTGGCCCAGCAATTCAGTCCCACTGCTGTGGTGACCCACAGCCCTACATGTACACATTGTTCTACCCTTGCTCTGCTGTGGGAAAACTGCAGTGTATACACAGCTACCAAGGGACAGCAGGAGAATGCTGAAGAGCCAGTCCCACTCACCAGGCAGCTCCCACCACAGACAGGGAAATGGCCAAGCCAATGCCCAGGTTAGACCACATGTAGGGTGAGGTCTCCGTCAGAAACCTGGAGAGGAAGAAGTGTCCAGAGTTAGCACAGAGGCTGAGCCCCCAATGTCACACCACACAGCCTACCCCAAAACAGGTACCCCTCCACCGAATTATGAAGCCCAAGACATGTTGGGCAGCCAGACAGTGGGACATGAGAACCTCTCTCTGCCAGCCAGAGACACAGGACCCTCACCTGCATGGATCAAGATCTTCCTCCCAAACCCTCACTGTGAAGCAGAAGCCTGAGCTCAGAGACATGGAGGGCAGAGCAGCAATAGCTGCACCAGGATCTTGCACAGAGCCAGCCACAGGAACACATGGGCTGCATCCATCCCACCTCCCAGGGAGCAAAGGCCCTGCTCACTGTAGCTCCTGTTCTCCTGCGATGCAGTGACCACTGCTCATCACTCAAAAGCAAGTGCTGCTCCTGGGAGGCACTGCCAGCACTGCCTGCCTCCTCACACAGCCCTGAGGATGCCCATGTTTACAGGGAACTCACCAAGCCACATCAAAGCGGAAGCCCAGGTCAAATATTGTGTAGCAGATCCCTGGAAAGCAAGAACAAGATGGAAACCTTCAGGGAGGCATCAGCTGGATCCCAGCACTGCTGGCTCCTCCCCACCTACAAAGCCCCAAGGAAAAGGCCCAGGAGCACAGCACAGCACGAAGGAGGGTTACTGGGAACACTGGCTCAGGCATGCAGAGTGTGGTGCAGGGCGTCCCCTCCAAATCCTCCCCCTGTGATCCCCAACACTTCCACATCAGCACAGGACAGACTGCCTGGACCTGCGATACTGTCAGGCTCCATCCCAGTCTTGCCCAGAAAATGACCGTGGTTGTTGACACACCCATTTTCTATTCCCTGGCCCTGCTGAGCACCCACAGACCATGCTGAGCTACAGGGTCTCAAGGGCAATCCACAGCCATGTGCCCCAGCAGTCTCCACCGTGGCTCTCCAATGGCTCAGCTCTGTTGGAGAGCCACAGCTCCAGGGGACGAGCTGTGAGCTCTTCCCTGCCACAGGAGGGACAGGAGGAGCAAGGCTGTGCCCTGACTGACCATCACATGCTGCTGCATCACCATCCCATCAGCATTTGTGATGGTTCCCAGGAGCCCATCAACACCAGAAGCTCCAGCTTTCCTCCAACACCCCCTTTGCAAGGCTGTGGGTTCAAGACATGACTGCTGTCCTCAGTATTTTCCCCAGGGTAATTTCCAGATGAATTTATACTCCAACACAGGCAAGAGACACCAAAGCACTGCCTCGAGAAACTCAGAAAAGCCCTTCCTTTCCAAGGATGGCTTGCCCTGCTGTGCTCATTTCCCACCTGGAACTACAGCCAAGAGTCACATCCCTGCACAGCCCAGGCACATGCAGAGGTGCTTGCACCAAAACCCTGCCTAACTCTGAGCTCCGGAGTGGGAAACACGGCTGCAGACACTTGCTCTTTGCTGGAAAAGGGAGGGTGACCCAGCCCTAAGGAACAGATAAGCACAGGCATCGTGGCACTGTGTGCTCCACACCAGACAGAGAGGGTGAAGGGACAGCTCTGCCATATCTGACTGGAACCAGTGTCTGTGTGACGCTGATCCTGCATACGGTTGAGAAAAGAGGAAATGGGAGACTTCTGAAATGCTCGAATGCAGGAAAAAGGCCACTGCACATGTCCCACTGCTCCCTTCCACCCCAGAGTCGCAGCCTGGAGGTAGGGACTGATGGCAACGTGCCCAGCAGAAATATGGGGGCAGGACCATGCCCCCCAGGTTGGAAAAGCCCTTCCCTGCCCACAGCCAAGACAACTCATCCCACTGGAAGGCCTCAGCACTGCCTCAGTGTAGGGAGACCCTTGTAGCAGGGATGTCCCCATCATTCTTGTGTGCTCACCCCTGCACGTACAGCTCGGGTCTCTGCACCCCACTCACCAGGAGAGCACACAAGCACTGTCAGGAAAGCCAGTGAGCCCCGTAATGGGAGGTGGTAATGCTGGTTGCTTTTCCTGCCACAGAATTGGGGGGCCCCCCTCCCCTGTAGCGACACACAAGAATGAGGAATGGTGCCGCCACAGCCAGGGAACACAGAGGAAAGCCACAGCCCAGCCTGCACGTCTGGCAACCTTCAAGGATGATCTCTAGTGCTGGGCCCAGCCAGCCTGTGACCTGTGTTTTGGCTTTGCTGCTTGGCTGTCAGAGCAGAAACTGAACCCAGCCAGCCTCAGCTGCCTCCACTCCCCAGAAGTGGTAAGGAAGAGCTACAACCAGCTCAGAGCAGATCCTCAGGGCACCTTTCATCTCTTCAAGAGCAGGTGTAACCTTAGATTCATATGCAAAAGAAAACAGGGTAAAGGACACTTTCCTGTGAGCTCTGACTTCCAGCCCTGAAGCCAGAAGGACAGAAGGTAGGGCAGCAGGTCTTGAGGATCAAATCGGGGCTTAGGACAAAGAGAGAAAGCACTAAGAGACACTGCTGCAACACTGCACAGAGCAAGACCACTTCCTGCTCATGTCTTCCTCAAAAAGGGACTGCAACAGGGCAGGGGAAGTTAAGAGCAACTGGGCTCAGCTCAGTGAGATTTTCCAACAGTCTCACGTTCACAGTGTGCACATCTGCGCTGGTGTGAGCCACATGATTCAGAGAGCCCAGCGAGGCAGCCCTGGGTCCACACTGGGTTCACCAAGCCCTGGAAACACGAGGGAGTGAGACACCCTTCACTTCTGACTCATTCTTTCCCCTCACCCAAACACTGAAGCAAGAGCCAAGGTCTCCCTAGCCTCCACCTGGTTTGTGGTCACTTCACTCTGTGCTAAGAGAAAATAACCCGCAGCCCCAGCACAAAATCTACCTGCTGGCCCACGGGCATTAAAACCATCTTCCAAAAGCCCAGCGCCTTCAGCAGCAGAGCATGGGCTGCCATGAGCTGCAACACGGCCACACAACAGCTCCACAATCATCCGAACGTGCATGTTCTCTCTTGCTGCCACAGCCTGGCAAAGCAAGGCCACCTCTCCACCCGAGAGACATCAACCACCACAGTCTGAAGGACCAGGCTCCTCCTGCCTTTACCTCCCCTAATGTGCCAAGTCCAAGCACGACCCCTGAGTGGCACCAGCACCTTTCTGCTCTCGCACGCACCGAGAAGCAAATCAACTGCTCATGCCAGACGGGCTCGGAGCGCTGAGAGCCGCACATCCAACAGCGACTGGGAGTTACACGGCACCGCTGGGGGCTCCCAGGGAGCAGCTACAAGCCCCGAGGAGCGATGCCCAGGCTGGAGAGCCCCACAGCAGCACTCCCGGTCGTGCCGCAGACCACGGACCAGCCCTGGGGAGCACCGCGGCAACCGGAGGCCTGACAACGCTGCACCCCTCAACCCCCGCCTTCCTTTCGCACAACAGAGCAACCATCCCAGCCCCTCTCCAGAAAGGGAGCAGCCAGCACGGGCATAGGCACGAACCGCAGCCTCCCCTCGGGCCCGGAGACCCCTCCTGCCCCACGGCTCAGCCCCGCAGCGCAGCCCCGGGACCCCCCGCCTCCGCGGCCCCGCGCCCTTCCCCTGCCCCCGGCGCTGACCGACGCCCAGCAGCGTGGTCCAGAAGGCGAGGCCGAGCCCCGAGTAGAGCAGGGCGAGCCCCGTCATGGCGGCGGCAGCGGCGGGACCGGGCGGGCGGCGGGAGCGGATCGGGCCGGGTCACCTGACCCGCGCGCGGCACGTGACCGGAACTGCAGCGCCCGGACGGAAGTGGCGTACCGCCACCGACGCCACCGACGCCACCGCGCCCGCTTATTGGCTGCCTGCTTTGACAGCGGCGGGAAAACTACATACACCATAATGCAACGCGACAGCGCCTCTTTCCATTGGCTGCCCTCCCCCTCTCCACCCTCTTGTGGGCGGGACTTCTGGGGTGGAGAGGGCAGAGCCGAGCTCCTATTGGTCAGCGCCGCCCCGCAGCCCGGAAGCGGGCGCAGCGTCCCGCGTGCCGCCATGGCCACGGCCTTCAGCAGCGATGGGGAGGCTGCGCTGCGGCGGGAGCTGCGCCCGGCCGGGGCGGCGGCACCGCGGGGCGACCTCGACGGCTTCTACGAGATGGGCCGGGCCGCCGCTTTCGTACGGGATGGCGGGTTCCGCAAGGTGAGTGGGACCGAGGGTGGAGCGGGCCGAGGGCTGCGCGCCGCCCCCTCTCCCGGTGCCTCACAGGATTGTTAGCGTTGGAAGCGACCTCTGGAGATCATCCAGTCCAACCCCCTTGCCAAGGCAGGGGCACCAGAGCAGGTTACACAGCACCGCGTCCAGATGCGTTTCCAATGTCTCCAGTGTCGGAGACTCCACGACTTCTCTGGGCAGCTGTTCCAATGCTCTGGTACCCTCAGCATAAAGTGTTCTAATTCATGTTGAGGTGGAACTTCTTGTGTTTCAATTGATGGCCATTGCTTCTTCCTCTGTCCTGTTGCTGGGCACCAATGAAAAGAGTCTGGCACCGTCTTCTTGGCACCCACCTTTGAGATATTTATATGCATTAATGAGATCCTGTGCTGGTTCCAGGCAGGAGAGGGTTAATTTTTGCAGTAGCCAGGAGGGGGCATGGCCAGGTCCCAGAGGTCGTTCTGTACCACCTCACATCATTTTCTGGGGACAGGGACGGGGTCCTTCCTGGGGTCCTTCCTGGGTCCTGTAGTGTGGCACAGCCAGGTATTGTCAGAGCCCTGCATCGAGCACTCGTGTGTGAGTCATTTGTCTCTTGTACACTGTTATTAATATTGGTGCTGTTATCGTTGGGTTTTTTTGTTTAATTTACTGTTTCCAGTAAATTGTTGTGATCTTGACCTAGGATCTTTACCCTTTGTGCCTCTGATTTTCCCCTCCATCCCGCTGCAGGAGGAAAGGGACAGGGGAGCGAGCGAGTGGCAGCGTGGTTTGGAGAGGCTCAGTGGGAGCACCATTCCTAAACCACAGCAGATCTCCTCTCAGTCTTCTCTAGACTAAACAGGCCCAGCTCCCACAGTCTCTCCTCATAAGAGAGATGCCCCAGACCCCTCATCTTTGTGGCCTCTGCTGGACCCTCTTCAGTAGCTCTTTGTCTTTCTTACACTGAGGAGCCTGGAACTGGAGACAGTACTCCTGATGTGCCTCACCAGGGCCAAGTAGAAGGGCAGGATCATATCTCTCAGGCTGCTGGCCACACTCTTCCTGATGCACTCCAGGACCCCATTGGCCTTCCTGGCTGTAAGGGCCCTGCCAGGTCATGGTCAACTTGTCATCCACCAAGACTCCCAGGTCCTTATCTGCAGAGCTGCTCTCTAGTAGGTCAGCCCCCAGCCTGTGCTGGTAGTTGGGGTTATTCCTCCCTAGGTGCAGCACCCTACACTTGCCCTTGTTGACCCTCATTAGGTTTCTCTCTGCTTAATTCTCCAGCCTATCAAGGTCCCTCTGAATGGCACAGCCTTCAGGTGTATCAGCTACTCCCCCCACATTCATATCATCAGCACTCGCTGAGGGTACATTCTATCCATTCCATCCCCTTGTGTCCCTTCATCTCACCCTCCCCAGTGCCTCATTCCCCATCTGCCTCACCCTTTGCTCCCCCCAGGTCGCCCTGCAGTTCCCTGACGAGCTCCTGGCCGACGCAGTGGAGGTGGCAGCGCGGATGGAGGCAGCGACCGGGGCCGAGATGTATGTGTTAGGAGACACCACCTACGGCAGGTCGGTGTGGGCTGTGCAGGGTGTCCTGGGGTTCCCCTGCGGGCAGGAGTGGGGCGGTGCCAGGGAGGAGGGAGGGCTCCATGCTGCAAAGCCCATCTGACACCGGGTTCTCCTCGCAGTTGCTGCGTGGATGAAGTGGCTGCCGAGCACGCGGGTGCTGAGGCAGTGCTGCACTATGGCCCAGCCTGCCTCAGCCCCTGCAGAAAGCTCCCGGTGCTGCACATCTTCGGGCAGCAGCCCCTGGACGTCGGGCGCTGCACAGAGGCGTTCCGGGAGCTCTACCCCGAGCGGCAGAGCCGTGTGGTGGTGCTGAGCGATGTGGTCTATGCCCATGCAATGGGTGAGTGCTCCAGGGCAGGGAGGGGGGATCTGGTACTGCTCTGAGCTCTGCAGAGCTGCCAGGATGAGACCAAGCAGGCATTCATTCTCCACTTTGGCAGCTTTGATTTCTGTCTTCTCCCCTGATATATTGCACCTTCTCCACGTCGGGACTGTGGCCAAGTTTTGCTCTCACTCCTCTCTCCCTTCAGGTGAGCTGGAGCAGCAGTTGTGTCCCGAGTACCCCAATATCATCTTCTCCAGGCTGGTGTGTGGAGACCCTCCTGGCCCCGCAGTGCCTGGGGAGGAGCGGAAGTTTGGTCGCCAGTTCTTGGTGGAGGCTGCAGGAGGGTTGCAGGACTATGCCATGTTCTATGTGGGAGCTGAGGGCCTTGCCCTCACCAGCTTCATGCTGACCTGGAACCGCTGCCCCTTCAGCTCCTTCAACCCCGTCACCGGCTGCGGCCGCCGCGAGACCCTCAATGTCAACCGGGCCCTGATGCGCCGCCTGTACCTGGTGGAGCGGGCCCGGGATGCTGGTGTGGTGGGCATCCTGGTGGGCACCCTTGGTGTGGCGGGCTACCTGACCGTGCTGCAGCACCTCCGGGAGCTGTTGTGCCGGGCTGGAAAGCGCAGCTACACACTGGCCGTGGGGAAGCCCAACCCCGCCAAGCTGGCCAACTTCCTGGAGGTGGACATCTTCGTCCTGGTGGCCTGCGCTCAGAACTCCCTCCTGGACTCCAGTGACTTCTACCGACCTGTTGTGACCCCCTATGAGCTGGAGCTGGCCTGCAACCCAGCCCGTGAGTGGACGGGGAACTACCTCACAGACTTCCGAGACCTGCTGCCCGGTAATAGCTAGAGACAGCTGCCCAACACCCTCCCAGGGCATATTCTGCCCGGCTGCCCTGCCTGTAGGCTGCAGTTGCTCCAGGATAGATGCACCAGGCTAACATTACCGTTTCCTGGCAGGTGCCTGTGCTCACGTTGAGCTCCCACCAGCTGTTCCCGCAGCGGAGGCTGTTCCCGACGTCTCGCTGATCACGGGGAAGATGCGTGCTACCCACCTCTGCGACCCCCCGACCTCCCAGCTGCCCCCCAGCAGTACCCTGGCCTGCAGGGACCAGACACGGGCGCTTGCAGAGATCAGCCCTGCAGGTTTGTGTTGGTTTCATGGCGGGGCTGAGCCCTGGTGCAGGGGCAGTGCCACCTTCCTGCTCCCAGTCACAATTCCCTTTCTCTCTCCCCCCAGCCTCCTTCCTGGAGTCCCGCAGCTGGCGGGGCCTGGAGCAGCAACTGGGACAGACCCCCGTCTCCAAGGCTGTGCAGGGCCGACGAGGGATTGCCATTGCCTATGAGGACGAAGGGTGTGAGCAACCCTGATTCGGCAGTGTTGGCACCCAGCCAGGAGTGGGGCCGTGTGGGGGCCTAGGCATTGCCTCCCACAGGGTGCTGGACCTGCTCCAGCTGGCCCCTTGCTGGATGCAGCCTTGGGTAGTATGACAGTGGGAGAGCAGGAGTTGCATGTGTGTTGGGGAATGCCTGTGGCACCCTGAGGCTCATGGCCAGGGCAGCAGCAGGGCCAGGAGAGACAGGCACTTGGCCCAGACCCAGTCTCCGCGGGCTTCTCCATCCAGGGCAGCTTTGTCCCTACAGGGAAAGGTCACAACTTTGCAAGAGCTGACAGTGCTGGGACTCGAGACTTTTGTGGACTATGGCTGCTAACTAAAGCTGAAGAGGATTTGTGAATGAACTGGTTTTTAAAATAAAACACAGGCTGAGGAGCATAGGTGGGTGATACCAGCTGTCCCAAAGTGAAAAATGTATCATGGTGCCCACGTGGGGAGCAAAGCCCTCTGTGTCAGCTGTGACCAGCCTGAGAGAACAGAAAACCAGAACTAGGACCTCCAACAATGAAAGCACAGGCTGGGCTGGGGCACTAAGGCAAGGGCTGGGGGGCTCTGAGCATGGCCAAGCCCCTCAGCTACTCTTATGAATGGGAATGGGCTGCAGGAAGGACCCTGTGTTTGGCAGGGCTGGAGCCCGGCCCCTCTCATGTGAAGCAGGGCTGTTTATGCTCCATGCTGGGCAAGCAGTACAGACTGTTTTTTGCCAACCTTCCCAAAGCCAGGGAGACACTGAGGCATCCCAGTCGTGATTTAACCCCCTCTACTGGGTTATTCCCCAGAGGCAACAGGCAGGCAGAGTCTGGGCACTGCAATGATGACAGCCACAACATAGAAATATTCTTAATATAATTAGGTGCAGGGCCTCCCCCCTCCCAACCACACGTACAAACGAGCAGGGGGCAAATTCCCCCCGCCCAGCCAGCCACTGCTGCAGGCACAGGGCGGCCTCCCCGCTGCGGGGCATGGGCACCCACGGGGAAGGGCTGGGGAGGGGCTGGTAGCCCAGGGACAGAGCAGCCCTGCCCAGGCTTCCCCTGCCCCACCACCGCCTCCTGCAGCCAGCACTCCTGTCCCCTGCGAGGAGGGAGCATGCTGGGGGAAACAAAGATGCTGACACCGAGATGCGGCCACCAAATCTAGCTGAGGAGCGTCCCGAGTGGGTTAATTCTAGGTGGAGGGTTATTCTATGAGCCGAACTGCAGCAGGGCAGGGAGGATGGGGGACTTTTCCTTGTGGGGAAGAGCTGGTCCAGGCAAATCGTCCGCGGTCCTGGCCAGGTGCTCAGTAGTCTGCTGTGTATTCTGTACCATGCAGCCCTCGGCACAACAAGGTGAACTCCTTCACCATCTCCTTCACTCGCCGCTTGTTCACACGCTCTCTGCTAAGACAGAGGGAGGGGACAAACATGAAGCAGGAGCGCTGCACTGGGCCATGCAGAGGGGTCATTCCCACCCTGTGGGAATGTGGAGCAGAGCTCCCAGGGCAAGTGGCACACAAACCTGAGGATCTGCTGGCTGAAGTTTTCCTTCTGCTCTGGAGTGACTCGGGCGGAGGGGAAGCCATCCTGCTGCATGGCCTCCTTGATCCAGACGCTCAGGAGGCTGAAGCAGTGCTTGTTCAAGGCAAAGAGGATTTCTGCGAAGTGATCCATGAGGCTGCGGGAAGCCTGGCCACCGATGCCCTGCCACAGAGCAAACAACATGCTGAGCTCACACTGTCACCCCCCTGCTCCCATCCATGCTGCTGGGCTCTCTGCTCCTGGCTCCTTAGGGATGCTGCTCAGGAGTAGAGCCCAGTGCTGCCTGGGGAGCCTGCAGTCCAGCCTCTCTCACCTCCAACACTGCCTGCAGCAGCGCTTTGCCGTTCTCATGCACGACCTGTCCCACCGGGGCGATCTCTCCACAGCGGGGCAGCAGCTCCGTCTGCAACACAGAGTCCAGGGCCGCTCAGTGCCAGCACAGGCTCCGCACTGCAGCACCCATGCCCAACCTCAGCCCCACTCCTGCCTTCCCAGCTCTCAGAGAGGACTTCATGATGGCGGCATACTCACAAAAAAGCCACAGGATGCTTTGACTGTTGGGGCCTCGGGAAACTTGAGAGAAAGGACACCTGCAGGCAAAAATCACTCAGATTAGCAGCCAGAAAACCCCCTTGCCATCCCAGATCATCCCTGTGGTTCCCAGCCCTTGGCTGTTTTGTGCCCAGCTCTACAGGAGGAGCACGCTGGCTTCTCCTCAGAGTGATTTAGTGCACATGCCCATGCCCATGGTACTCACCACACTGAAACACTGCTTTGACATCCAGGTTGCTACACAGGAAGAGGTCCGGCTTCCTTTTCAGAGCCTGCAAGGCACACAGACAGGCAGCATGAACCCAGCACTGTAGAGGCAGCCAGGAAGCTTCCAAGGAACCTGGTGCTCCAGACAGCCTCTGCCTGGACACACACTTACCTGGGCACACCCACAGCAAATGGCAGTTTCACACAGTACAGCAGGAAACCATCACTTTACCCCTCCCCAAGAACAACATTCAAACAGCCAGGCAGTTTGCTATGCCCAGGATCCACTGACCCCAGAACCTGAGGATAGGTGCCACAGTGGTGTGCAAACACTCGGGCACAGAGGGCTCCTGTCCCATCAGAGCAGATCAGGCAGCAGCACCACTCCCAGGACAAGGGCAGCCATGCAGGGCTCAGCAGAGACCAGCCACCTGTGTGCTTTGCTTCTCTCCTGAAGATGCTGGCATCCCTGCGGTCACTGCAACTGGTGCAAGCTGTAGCCCCAGACTGCACCAGATGACAATGAGATGCCAACATTTCTTGGCAGTTCCTGAGCAGCAAGTCTGAGATCAAGAAAGCTTGGGGTTTTTTAATGCCATACAGTGATTCCACCAGACTCTGTGCAGGTCAGGCACTGCTGCTGGAGACACCCTGAGCTGTGGCACGTTGTGCAGTGACTTGGTCCCCCTGGCGCTGGCACTGAGCAGTTACTGGGTGGAAATGTTTCAGCTTGCACCTTCCACTCCATGGGAAGGGTTTCCGACCTGCCCCAGTGAGCCCTGCTGTATTAGGCAGCCAAATCCATATCCTGACCACCATACCCACTGCTGCAGAAAAGCACTGGGAATGGCAGCCATGCCTCCTGCCCTGCTGTCACTGCAACACCAGGGACAGCAGCCATAGCACTGGAGCGGCCCTGCTGTGTGCCTGGAGCTCAGAGAGCAGCATCTGAGGGCAGGCAGCCCTCAGGCTGAGCTGTGTGTGGGGCCACTGCTGCCCTCTGAGCCTTCTCCCAGGGATAAAAGCAGGGACAGCTCTCAGTCAACAGCTCTTAGGACACACAGCCATCTGCCCCTGTGGTCTCTACCTGGAGCAAAACAGACTTATTTCCCATCCCTTCTTCTCCAGGGAAAGTCTATAGCCATCTGCCCAGTGCAGATGCTGGAAAACAAGAAGCTGAGGAGCAGGTTTCAGAGTTACCCCATCTCCTTTCTGACCTTTTCTACCACACACTGCAAAAGAGGATTCAGTTTTGGGCACCGAAGGCATCCCTGTACCAGGTGGGGATGGCACAATCCCTGCTGGATACAAGTGGAGAGCTTCATGGGGTGATCAGGGGCCATGTTATACCTGTGTGTGTATATACAGGCTGTGCACCATCCCTCCTGAAGGACTGGCACTAACACCAGAAAGTGAACTGCTGGCTGGGCAATGGTTTAGCAACACATCCACTCAGCGAGGCTGCTGCTGTCCAGTTGGCCCCATACAGGACAAACGCTTGCAAGAGATGTAGTTTTAGTCCTGGGAGACTACCCCTGCTGGGGCCCTACTGTGAGCTCCAGAGCAGGGACCATGAGCCTCTCCCCCAGCAGCATGCTGCTCAAGGGCAGCTGGCTCCCATGATAACCACTCAGCTGCAAGATCCTCTACCCTGCCCATCCATGAGGCTGTTTTTAACTCGAGTCCTGCATGCTACAAGTGTTCCATTTGGCACCAGTCTTCCAGTGTGCTCAGGTTCCCACCTACCTGCAGGGTGCTCCTCCCAGCCAAACCAGACCCACTGCAGGCAGAGTGCCCCAAGCTCTCCTGCAGACTTGCTGCAGCATCTGCTCCTCACTCCATCAGTGCCATGGGGAAAAGCATGCCAGTATTGGGAGGACTCCTTCCCACAGGACACCTTGCAAAGTGCAAGCCCAGTGCAGACCTGGGTACACATGTACATGTCTAATGTAAAGAGAGATGCTTTTTACCTCCACAAGATGGGGCCCTGTGGAGCTGCTCCCGTAAGAAAGCAGCACCAGGTATGTCCAGCTGTTCTTTCCTAGCACCAGGAACCCTGCTCCAGCTCTAGGACCTCTTATTGCCAGCCCATCTTCCCTGTCTCCTGCCAGAGCACCTCTGCTCACATGTTCTGGGATGGGGACAGGTCTTTAAATGCTTTCAAACATCCCCTCCACATCCTCTGCATGAGCAGCCACTGCAGAGATAGGCGCTCGCTATCCAAGAAGAACTGTCCTGCAGGACAGCATAGAGGGAGTGTTGGGTTCTTCTCCACAGCAGCTGGGAGACCACCAGAGAGGTCTTCAGAGCAGGCTCTTCTTCTGTGCCCATTTCTTAATAGGCAGACAGGCATGGCAGGGACACCCACTTCTCCAGCAGACAGGACAGTGGGGACTGCACTGCCAGTTCCTGCAGCTCTCCAGACCACACAGCCTTTGTGTCCAGTACCCCCTCCTCTTCCAGACCCCACACCTGGCAGAGCAGAGCCTCTTGCTTTGAAAAGGACACATACTGCTGGCTAGGCAGAGCTTCAGCAAGGGGATGCTAAACCCATGTTCCCCATGGGGTTCTCTGAGTCTGGCTGGAGCAGGTGTGGTGGAGAGCTCAAGGACTGCTGCATGTAGCCTGGACCAGCCCAAGAAGGGAGGGAGGTGGGGGATGAAGCTGGCTGTGCTTGGCCAGGCACTGTCTGTACCATCACAGAAGGTCAATCCTGCATCTTCTGCCCAGTAAGGCTTCGCTCACCCAGACTGCCCCAAGGATCTGTCAGGGGAAGTCACCAAAGCACCCAAGGTCTGTGCAAGTGAGAAGCCCTGCTGGGGCGGGGTGTGGATGAGGTGGAAAGGCAGGCTGGAGAGCCCCAAAATCCTACCTGCAACTGGGAGCACACATGCGATACCCACTGGTTCCCAAACTTCAGAACCTGCCTGGTTTTGCCAATGCAAACCTGGGTGCAAGCCCCAGCCACCGTGGCCATGTGGTCCTCGGCAGAGGCGCTCCAGCTGCATGGCTGGAACAGAGCCCCACACCCTCCAGGTGGGATGCTCACCTTGAGCACTGCAGCAGCGATGCTCTGCACGGATCCCAGCATACAGCAGAGGAAGGAGGGAGCAGCAGAGAACAAAAGAATGCTGGCACTGCTCTGTGCAGCCTTATGGCAGGCTGGTAATTTTATCCTTAGCTTTGAGTAGTATGATAACTTTGTCGTTTGGTTTAAGCCAGCAGGCTCCCATTATCAGCCAGCCGTCGTCAAGAGCGGATTGCCAATTAACACTGAGGCAAAAGGATCAGCTGCAACAACTGGGCAGTTCCATGAGCTGCAACCAAGCTCAAACAAAGATAAAGTCAGCAGGAATCCTGTGACACAAAGAGATGGTTCCCTGTGTGCTGGTGACAGAGAGCTGGTATGCAGGTATCATGAGCTTCTCCTGAGTTCTCAGAAGGCAGGACAGTACCTGCTGGCAGAGAGGGCAGAAACACTGCCTGCAAGGAGGAACCAGACAAATTTGAGACAGGGAACCTGATATTTCCACCAAGGTGATCAACCACAAAAACAGGTGGTCAGGAAAGTGGGGAAGTCTCCACCTTGACACACTCTTGGGTCCAAATTCACTGCTGCTCTGGAAGATGCATTACTTTGCCACGGGTCTGCAGGCAGAGCAGGCTGGGTGAAAACACAGGTCTCTGAAGAGATCTGCAGTTCCCTCTGAGTTTAATCCTCCTATCTACAAATCCTCAACAGCTTCACTGCAGAGTATGGTCCTCTGGAGCAGGACAGGCTGGACCCATCTCTACCATCAGACAGCTCTCAAAGTCCTGAGAGCAAGGAATCAATCAGGGATGCCAAGGCCAATTCTTGATGGGTTTTAAAGCACCTCACTAGATCATGAGTCTGTGAGAAAGGTCAGGCCAAGGAAGAGGAAACCTTGAGTTCTGTGTGTGAAGAAGGAGGACAGGGATGGGATCCTTTGCTCTCCATGGTGTTTCAGGAATACAAGGGCCAGTGAAAACAACAGATCTTGAGTGTGCGGTGTCAGGTTGGCAGCATGATGTCAGATGTCTCACAGTGATCCAAGATGGAGAAGCCACAGAGGTAGGAGTCTTTGAGCTGCTCCTGCAGGAGTGCCTCTGAAGGATGTCTGGAGATCCACACACAGGAGACAGGGCCAGCTGCCAGCACATTCCCCCAGCATTGCCTGCCCACAAGGACAGGGTGTAACAGATTCCCAGCATCCTGGGTGGGTGGTGTTTGGTCTCACAGTACGCCCCATGGAAGTGCAGCGTGGTTGCACTTTTCTATCCAAGAAAGCACAAATATTCTGTGTCCAGACACAGAGGAGGACCCCAAGCCAGAGAGAATTTCAGTATTTTCCAAAGAAACAACAAGTAGCCTTGGGAGAGTCTTTCAGAGTCACCTAATGCCTTATACCCCAGCAGGATCACCTCTACCTACCCTCCAAGAGCAATGGGCTTGTTGAGTCCTTTCAAGAACTCCACGCAACAGCAGCTCCCCATGTGATCTTCCAGTGCTTCCCTGCCCTCTTAGGAAGGCTTGCTACTGCCAGACCTGGATCCTTTACCATGATTTCCTCCCATTACTGATTGTCCCACTCAAGGAGAACAGAAAAGGGTTTTTTACCTACGACTGGCACATTACCTTTTACACATTCCAAGACTCATGCAGCTCCTCAGGCTCCCATCAGCTTTTCCTCCCCACCATGTGTACAAGGTGGCCATCTTCCCAGATGCTTTTCTCTGTGGTCTCTGATATAAATCTACAGAAATGTTGTGCCCCAAACTAGGCACAGTGTTTGAATTGAGGTCCTGCTACCACCAAGAACCTCATGCACAGACCCCATTTACCACCTTACCATCATGTTCAAAACCCTTGTTAAGAGGTCACAGCTTCCAAAACCAAAAGCAGAGCAGAAGTCTGATTGCCTTGATTATGCTACATCTTTCAAGATGAAAAGCAGGGAAGAAAAGACTGCAATATGGCTTTGAGATGCAATGGGTCTCAGCAGGATCTGGGCATCAAGGTGAGAACTGTGAGGAGAAGACCCTGCCTGGGGGAGGAGAGGTGCAGCCCCCTTGCCCACTCCAACCCTCAAGACCCATGGGAGGATCAGAGGGGTCTGACAGCTTAGCACCTGGACGTGCCAGGCACCCTCCGGGGCTGTCAGCAAGGGCAGGATTGCCACAGCTCTGGGAGGAGCCTGGGTGAGTGTTCCTGCACAGCCACTGGTCTGGCATGTTTGATTAGAGGTCTCACCATTACAGAAACAGAGCAGAAAGCAACTCTGCCAGGCCCCTCCTCACCACAGACCCACCCTGTGGGTAGGTGGGCAGGGAACACATCTCTGACAGGGACACTGAGTGCATCAAGGACATTGGGGCTTCTCCCTTAAGGGCCACAGGGGGCTGAGGAGCACACTGGGCAGGTGTATATACACACACAGCATAGCACTGGCCCTGCCTGCCCACTGCCAGCAGTGACACAAGTGCCAGCCCACGTGCCAGCCCGTGGCCCTTGTGCCACGTCAACGCAAACTGTCCCCATGCGCCGCCGAGCCAGCAGCTCCTGCACAGGAACTGCCACCACCCGGAGAGGCTGCTGGGGCAGGAGGCAATGTGGCACTTGCCAGATCCAGATGCCATCACAAGCACATTGCTCAGAGCCAAAACCTGGCAGCTGCCTGCTCCTGAGGGCAGGGGCTTCCTCCCACCGGCCCCTGGGCAAGGCAGCCAGCTCAGCCTCTCCCTGCTCCAGAGGACCCATCAGAGGGCAGGTAAATGGGTTGGAAAACATCCACTCAATGCTCTAATTTGTCTGTCACCCAAGGGTGACTGCAGCAGCAGCACCAAGCGCCCCATGCCAGCTTCAGCACAGTGAGGGGGTGGGAGCTGGAGCTGCCCTGCAGAGGAGGGCACTGCCCTGGGGATGGTGTGAACCCAGAACTAAAGGAGAATGTTTTGTTTTCAACTTCCACGGAAACAGATGGAGAAACTCGATATTCAACTAAAAGGAAAAAAAACGTTGTCAACAGAAAGCTAAAAATAGGTTTAAATTGAATTAAAAAGAGAAAGAGAGAGAACAGAAAGTGAATGAATAAGAAACTAAAACACACCTGTGCCAGGAGTTGCATAAATGAATCAACAATATCAGGATGATCCCTGGGCCCTAAAATATAATAAAGATGTAACTTAAGAGAAAAATCATACAAACAGCAACTCAACATCATATAGTTATGTGATACAGAAAGAATTTACAAGTGAAAACAGGAGTGTAAGGGAGGAGGGGTGTGTGGGGAAGGGGATGGGCAACATGAGCAGCTTGAAGCAAGTTAAAGAAACAAAACATACAAAAAATCATGAAACTTGGAGAACCCAAGAACAGAAAGAAACTGCAAAGGAAAGGGTCTAAAGCCCCAGGGTCTCCAGCTAGCACCTGGGTGCTGCAGAGCCAAGGAGGAGATCTTCATGTCCTTGGGGAGGAAGAGAAGGAGGAGCAGGGGCTAGCTGGGCACCATCTCCACAAGGAGAATTATAGCTTTTGCACTGTGGGGACTGAGCGGGTGTCTTCAGAGCACTGTTTGGTCCTGGAAGGTAACTGCAAGTGAACGACAACACCTCAGCAAATGCTTGACAGGCCTGGCTGGGCTCAGGCGTGCACATGCTTGTCACCAGCATCAGCTGCTCAGGAGACCCTGGCACAGACACCCTCCCACCCCATTCCCAGATGCTCTCCAGGATGGTGAGTCCAGGATCCTCCTGGAGGTCTCCAGCATCCTCATGGGAGAGAGCAGCTCAGTGCCCAGAGGTCTCTGTGCCAGCACCACTCGCCCTACCTTGGCATCTGACTGTGCACACTCGTGTCTTGGCCCTTGTAGGCTCAGGCATCCCCCCCTTCTCCTGCCACACGTGGGCTCAGCAGAAGGGGCTTGCCCTGCTCAGAGCTGGCCCCCCACCCAAGGGGACAGTCCTGGGCACGCACCGGGCTGAAGAGCTGCTTGCCTGAGCAAAGCTCGCATCCAGGTGTTGGTACAGCTCGGGCTCTGTCCCTCCCCTTTCCTCCTGCAGACGTCCCTGCTGCTGCCCGGAGGCATCACCACATCCCCAGCACCGAGGCAAAAGGGTTCCAGCATAGACACATCCACACACCAGTGGCACGAGCGGGGACCTGATACCCAAGGAAGCCTGGCTCGCTTGTCACTGACCCCAGTGACACCTCAGCACAGTGGGATTTGCTCGGACCGTGGCGTGATGATGAAGCAGGCCTCCTCACGTCTCCCCCCACCTCTCTAGAGAGCTCTGAGCTTTGACTGGGGGACAGCATCGCCCTAGCTGGCACCCAGCTGTGAGCAAAGGATAAGACCCCTTGGGGGCCGCATGTGGTGATGCTGAAGGACGAGAGCCAGCAGCTCCAATGTACATTTGTCCCTGTCACAGGGCAAGTCACCAAGATGCTGAGGGAGCCATGGTGCAAAGGAACCTGTTCTAACCCCATCTGCTTTTTGTAGGGTGGGCAGTTAGCCAAAGAGGGGCCCCTGCCCTGCAGGAGAACACCAGCATCCTCAGCATCACAGCAGGGACTCGGTGGCCACCAGTGACTGTGAAAAAGTGATTTCCCAGCTGTTTGCACACACATTCTCCTGCTCATACAGGGGCTTGATTTCAGGCCACTACAAGCAGTGCTGGCCCCTGGAGAAGCCCTGGGATCTCCCTGTGGGCATAGCCTCCCTGCCAAGCTGGACTGCAGTTCCAGCTTGACCACTGCAGCACATGATACCCAGCCTGGGCTGTTGTAACAGTACAGAGGCCCAGAGCACCCAGGGGTTTCCTGCTTCTGTTGCCTGCAGGGAAGGTACCCACCTTCCAGGGGTTGGGATGAATCCAAGAAACAGAAATGGCCCCAATTAGCTTAGCTAGGAGTGAAAACAGCCATTCCTGGTAAGACGCCTCCAGACTCCATGCATGCAAAAGCCTGACAACAGCCCCAGCGCGAAGACGGGCTAATCCTACGTACCTTGCTGGAACAGGGTCAGTGTGACTGAGGTAACGAGCAAGAAGAGGGCCTTGATGGGAGGGAAGTGGGCAGGCTCATGGGCAAAGATGTGAACCAGCTGCCAAAGAGAGAGAAGGATTGAAGCCTCGCCTCGGCTGGCCCTGCACACGTCCAGCCTCCCAAGCACAGTTCCATACCTGCCGGGTGAGTTCAATGGCAGAGACCTGGGGTATGGTGCTGTACATCTGCCCCAGCATCTCACACAGCTGAGGCACCATGGGGGCAAAATCATCCAGGAGGGTCTTCACAGACTTCTCAAATATGGCACAGACAGACTGTGGGAAAAGAGGGACTGCATGAGCAATGGGCATCAGAAGACCTCTCCCAGGGCTTAATGGATGTGTCCCAGGGGAGGAAAGAGCTGGCAGTGGGGACAGGGACCAGCCAGGCAGAGAACCCAGACCTGCTCTGGTACTGGTGGCCTGTCCTGCAGCACAGGATGCTCCCAGTGACCAGGAAACACCCTTCCCACCACAACAGGAAGGCTCCCCAAGGGCCAGGGAGAAATGGCTGGTGGGACATTGCACATGGGCATCACGGGACTGAGCAAACTGGACAAACACCAGATGATACAGGACCAGGTCAGAACCCGAGAGCTGTTCTCTTAGGGAACACAGGTTGGGTAGATCCCATCTCCCTGCTCATGGCAGGGCCTCGGTTACTGGAGAGACGCAGAGCTGATGGAGGCACAAGACAGACAAGAATGGCTTGATGCTGCTGGTGACAGCAAGCAGCACTGGTCCAGATAACCCAGCAAGACATCCCTCTCACAGGCCATCACCCAGAGTCTGTCCTTTGCTGTCCCCAGCTCAGGTCAGCAGGGACAGGCAGAGCTGCAGGCAGTATACAGGTGAAGCCTGGTTACCTCCACCACCTGGGCATCATTCAGCCACTTGCTGAGAACCTTCTGTATGAGCTGGAAGACTTGCTGCAGAACCACCACCACCTGTAAGGAACAAGAGACACTGAAGAGAAATGGCCCCCATGGCACTGGGGAGATTCAAGACTAAGCATGGCCTGGACTCAAACCTTCAGGCACCACCTCCCCTCTCCAAAGCTGGACAACTTTTTTCTGAAGCAGCCTGGCACAGGTCACAGTTGGCAGGCAGCACCCAGGCCATCCTCCAGAGCAGTACCTAGCCAAGAGGCATCCAAGAAGCAAGTCACCTCTGTCCACCTCAAGAGTGGTGGGATGAGCTGAAGGAGCTATTTTAGCTGGAATACACTAGCACTACCCTCTTGCTGGCACATGCTGCATTCTCCATTAACCCCCCTCTCCTGCAGTGGGTAGTGAGGCTTTGGCCAGGCTGTGGCAGAGAACATGGAGCTATCACTCTACTCACTGGGTTGGGTCCTTGCTGCACTGGCAGTTTTTTGACCTCGGTGCTTTCATGGTCATCGTCGTGGTGGCTGATGTCTAGGGTAGTGAAGAGGTTGGAAAGCAGGCCCAGGATATGGATGATGGCCAGCCTGTTGGAGGGATTGGGCTGCCAGGGAAAAGAAAGCCAAAGTATGACACAGACTGCACTACTCAATCATAGTCACGTCTTTGGGATGCTGAGGAACCAGAACTGCAGCGGCAAAGTGCCAGAGAGGGGTTCCCTGCAATGCACTTTCCCTTGAGCCCATGCTTAAGAGTGCTGCTTCAGCATAGCAGCCCCAGGGCTACAGCCAGCTGGAGAAACCACTTCTGGATGGAGGCAGCACACAGGCACTCACCGTTTCGTCAGCCAGCTTTTCCAGCTGCTGGATGTAGGGGGTGATCAGGGAGTGCAGGTTCTTCAGGATCTCCTCCACTTGCAGTGCAGAAAGCAGGAAACCAAGAGCCTGCATGAGCCACATGCACTGGCTTGTCTGGGACAGAGAAGACACAACAGGGCAGGTCACTGCCTGGCCCACAGCCCATGCTCTGACAGCTGCCAGGGTCCCAGCCGGGTGTGCTGCAGCTCCTGAGCTGCTCTGTCTGCGTCCCTCTAGGTGCATCTCACTGCAGGAGAGGGGAACAGCTCCCTAACAGCTTCTGTTCCCAGGGAACAGGAGCTCTGGCTTCAGCACCCCTGGCCTCTTCCCAGCATCTGCCAAGGAAAGACCAGTTGGTGCCCAGAGATCTCCATGCTGGCATCACTCACCCTATCTTGACACACCATCCTTTGCATAGCCTGTCTCAGCCACCCTGTCCTAGTCACAGGCAGGGCTGGGGCTCAATTCCTACACTTATCTCCCTTCTTTTTCCTCTTGAAAACATGCCTGTCATCTTGGTATCCTTGGGTTTGGAGAGACTGGGAATTGCTAGAGCTAAGCCTCCTCCTCCTCCCTCTCTAGGGGACATACCCTCCCAGCATAACCCCAGTCTGTGTGGGTGAAGTGAAGCCCAGCAGCGCAGCGAGAGGCAGCCAGCAGGTTCTCCTGGTCCTGCACACCATGGATGCAGTGCTCAGCTCTCCTCTGGGGACAGTCTTGTGTCCTCAGCTGAGCATGACTAAGGGGGCATGGGGGGCAAGGAGAACCAGCAGAGGTGTGAGTCAGCCTCTCTTACCTTGTGAATCTGCTTCATCAACACCTCCTGTCAAAGGGAAAGGGAGAGAAAAAAAGGAGGGTGAGTGCTGCAGAAAGGCCCTTCCCTTCCAGGAGGCAGGGCTGACAACAGGAGGTAGGACTGACACAGGTCAAGACAACCAACACCAGTGTGGGCGAAGATACACATCGTGTGCTCCCCACAACCTGCCACAGGCAAGGACTAAAATTCTTCTCCCCAAGCCAGCCCACTCAGCCAGCCTGCAAGGGGAGCTCCTGGCTTGGATGGGCTCTGCAGTGGGATGGCTCAAGGAGTCAACCACAGCCAGGGTTTCCTTATTCCAGTGACAGTGTTCCTCAGGCTCTAAAAGCAGGAATGCTTTTAAGAGCCCTTCACCTCTCTGATCCCATGCACATCCTGACAGCTTGCCCAAGTCCAGCCCTTCTCTTAGTGCCTCGGGACTCTGAGCCCCATCTGCCCCAAATCTTGAGAGCCAAGAAGAGTCATGGGACAAGCTGCCCCAGCACTGCAGGGATCAGCTCAGTCACCAAGGAGAGGCTTAAATACCAGGGTGCCTGGTCCCCAAGATGCCCAGCCATTGCACTAGCAGCCTGGCCCGAGCACAGCTGGCAGGATGCTGCTCCCAACAGGCAAACAAAACCCCAGGGAAAGGACAGACACACAAGTGCAACCCCAGCAGACCCCTTCGCAGTCGTGTCTGTCACTGCCCGCCATTTCTGCATTCACAGCAGGACACAGGGCCTGCCGCATGGGTTTATTGGCCTACAAATAAAACACAAGCAATCTCCTGCAGCAAGCAAGATGCCCTAAGCTGCTTCTTTGTGTCTCCCTGCCCTGATCCTTGCAAAGGAAAGGGTGTGAACAGAGCACATCCCAGGTCACCACCACAAGTCCACCTGCATCCAGCTCCTACCTGTGACACAGCGACAATGTTGGCAGCATAAGGCGGCAGGTCGTACTTGCACTCCCGGCAGATCTTTTTCAGGGTGGAGACACTGGAGATGGAGAGCTCAGGGTTGCCCAAGGCTTGGAGCACCAGTGGCAACACGTTGTTAATCATGACAGGGTGATCAGCCAGCCACTCGGACAAGGACCCTGCATACACAGACGGGATCAGACTGTAGGACCACACCACAGGTGCTTGCTCTCTGCATTCTGCGATGCCCAGCTTGGCTTTTCACCACTGGTATTGCTGGGCAGGTGTGCTCTCAGGGGGGCTTTCCCTCCCCAGCCCAGCCCGCTCACCGATAGTGAACATGACGGTGTCGGCAAGCTGCACGTTGCTGATGCTGATCCGGGGAATGAGGCCGATCAGTCCTGGCACCACATCGGAGTAGTTTACGTCGATGGTCTCAGCAATGGACTGGAAGCCATAGAGCAAGGCCTCTGTATGCTGCCAGGGTGGGAGAGGCACTGTGAGAGCCATGCACTGACCCCTGATGTGCAACCCAGCCTCAGCTCCAGGCACCAGCTCAGCACCCCCGCAGTAGCTGAAGAGGCTGATCCCTGGGCAGCACTAAGGACCGGGATGCAGAACATCTATTCTTCTGCACAGTAGACCCCAGAGAGCCTGTATGTGTGCTGGCAAGGTGCTCATGCTCCTCACCTCTGTCATGTCCCTTTGCTTTCAATGCCCCATGGCAAGGACAGGTCCCCGAGGGCTGGTAGCCATCAGCCGGGCACCTGGGTCCCCTTGCTCACCTGCCACGTGGATGGCTGCTCCGTGTTGGTCAGGAGACGTCCCAGTTTGTCATAGAGGCTGCTCAGGAGCTCAGCGCCCAGCATCTCATACACGTACATCAGCGTGTCAGAGATGTCCACCCTGCAGAGAACATGGGTGTCTCCAAATGCTGTCCCCATCCCATGCAGAGAGCTCCATGTGTGGACACATCACTTTCCCTCCTGCTGCCAAGGCACTGCTCACACAAGCACACTGTCCCAACCAACAGAGTGATCCTACGGCCTCTTGGGCAGGGTAACTGGTGCTGTGCCAAAACACCAGCTCATTTTCACAGTACCACCACAGGCAAAACAGCTCTTGATGGAAGGAATCTCCTCTGTGTCCCTCCTTGGCTCATCTTACAGCACTCAGTCTCCAGGGGGGCAGAATACTGCCCCTGCATCCTCACCTGCCTGACAAGCAAATCCAAACCTCCCACTTGTACCTGTATATCCGAAACTGCTCCTTCTCATCCGAAGACCAAAAGCCATACTCCTCATCGGAGGGGAACTGGGCTTTGTGCAGCAGCACGTCCACCAGCTGGAAGTAGACAGGCCTGTAGACCTGCTGGTACACTGCCTGCTTGTCTGGCTCGAAGGAGAGGATATCGTCCTGGAGGCAGGAGGAGGAATAAATACATCAGGTGTTGCAGGGAAAGGAAAACAGAGCTAATATGCTTCCCGCATAGGGGACTCAGGCACATCTCCCAGGGCTGGTGGGACCTGTGACACCTGGAAGGTTGCATTTCCAGCTCCCTGAAATCCACCTGATGCTGTGCCCTTCTGCAGTGGCAGCATTATCTGGAGGCAAGATGCCGGAAGCCCCAGAAGCTTGGCTGACCCTCGGACAGCATCGTTATAGGGGTGGCAGTGTCCTGCCATGTCCTATCCTCGGCAGCACACCTGCACCAGGAGCGTGCGTGCCTCAGACTGCTGTGAGAGAGCTGCCTGAGCACAGCGCTCTCCTGCCTGTGCCTGCAATCTCAGGCCCATCTGGAGAAGCAGCAAGAGGTGGTGGGAGCCTCATCCTGGCCTCACTCAGCAGAGGAGCTGCCAGCACGACACTGACTTCACCCCCTGCCCTGCCCACGCTCAGCCACGCCACATTGCATTGCAGAGGATTGGAGCTGAGGGATGAATGGGAGCTAAAAATAGAGCACAGCGTGGCAGGGCTGCTCTGCTGATCCAGGGAACACTGACCCTGGGAGAGGGACCCCATACTGGGCAGCCACTAGAGCCATGCCCTTGTTCCTGCCTGCTGCAGGTGTGCAGCAAGGAGCTAAACAACCAGGTCTGCTGCTGGGAAGAAAAAAATTAACACGAAGTTTTAATTAGTTTTGTTAATGAGGCCCTTAAAGGATGGCTCACACTTCTAAGGAAGACTGGTGGCAGAAAAAGCCAGCCACAGGGCCAGCATTTCCTAGGTACGTGCCCTGCCCCAGCTGCAAGTGCAGGGCAAGGAGGGGGGACATCAGAAATCCCTGGGACATATTAAATCCAGGCCAGACCCCAGTCCCCATGCACTGGTGCCTCTGGCCATGCCTGGAGGGCAGAGCCCAGGCAGGCTGTCCACAATGGCCACTGACCTGCAGCGTGTACCAGAAGGTGAGCGTCAAGGAGCTGGTGGTTTCGTTGACAGGGTAATGTCCAGGGATGCCAGTGCAGAACATGATCATGTTGACCAGGGCCAGGAAACTCTGCCAGTGCTCCACCTGGTCCAGGAGGGCCCTGGGAAGCAGAGGGCACGGTCAGAGTGGCACCTCTACTGTGAGCCCAACTCCTCTGCCCTGACACATGTCACTGGGTGCAGGATAGGCCCTGGACAAAGCAGCACGTGCGGAACAGCAGGCTGCTCCAAGCTCACTCCCTCTCCTGGGGACCATCCCCAGCACTCACCGGGAATGGTTCTCCCCCAGGGCCACAGCGATGCGGCAGATTCCATGCGACGTCTCCATGTCCCCGCTCTGGACCGCCTGGCGCAGCTGCTCTTGGAGCCCCAGCACGGGCGGGATGAGCTTGAGGAGGGTGTTCACATACCTGCAAGCACAGCCCCAATCAGTGCCAGGCATCGCCTCCCCGGCACAGGCTGTCCATCCCTCCTGATGCTCTCCCAGGGCTCCTGCCCAGCTTTGCCTACTTGAAGGCTGCTTTGTGCAATGGGATGCTTGCAGGAGCCCTCACTGCTTACATGAACTCTCCTTGCAGCCTGTGGCATTAGGACAAGAGCTGCAGCCCCGAGCACTGCTGCAGCAGAGCCTCTGCAAGTGAAGAGAAGTGCTGAGCCAGTGACCATCAGCTCTGTGCAAATCCCCACTGCACCACGGTGTGGGCCCCTGCCTCTGCCCACCCACACTTGCCAGCAGGGCTGCCAGCATTCCCAACTTGCCACTGCCCCAACCAGCTCTGAGTGAGCTGTGGCTGCGCACAGCAGCATCGATGTGGAGCAGAACAGCAGCGAGGGCAGACCTGTGGGCTCTTCCCACCATGCTCGCAGCCCTCAGAGCTGCACAGAGGCAGTCCAAGCTGCCAGTGGGAAACCACGCGACTCTCCAGCTTGGGCGCATCCAGACTGTGCGCCGTGTCTGGGATGAACTGGGCAGCCACCGCTGGGGACTCCCCCTCAGGGAGAATGGTGGTCCCCTGGCACATCCCTTGGCCGCCACCTTCCCAGGCTGCCGCAGCCCAGTGCAGCACAGCTCTCCCACATCCCATCCTGCACATCAGCCTCCCCTCCGATGCCTGTAAGGGATGGTAACCAAGGCAACGAGAAAGAGGCAGCCAAGGTGAAAGGCAGCCCAGGGCCCCCGGAGAGAGGCCGTGCTGGAGGCTGATGAGCAGCCTGCCTTTTCCCTGCCGTTTCCCTGCCCGCCCAGGCGTGTTACCTGCAGCCGCAGCCTGCCCTCTGCCCGCCCCCTACACGCAGGTGCGGGGCTAAGGATGCCTGGAGTGGGAGGCACACATGATGCCAGCTCTTCCGTGCCCACCCTGGGGAAGAGATGTGAGTGCTGACATCAGGACAGCCACACATCCACCCTGGAGTGGCAGGGCAGCTTTTGCTATGGATGATTTAGGACAGAACAAAGCCATTGGTGCCACCAGGGCAGGGACAGAGTTGTGCTGGTGGTGGCAGCTTTCTCTCTAGGTCAGCAAGAGAAGACAGAGGAAACAAGATGTCTACAATCCCAGCAGTCATTCCAGCATTCCCTCTGTGCTGCTGGGGGTCACCCTCCCCTCCCCCTCTCCCCCAGAGAAAATCACACAGCAAAGGGTTTATTTTTGCATAAACCGTTCTCAAGCTTCTGTGAGTGATGCATGTGGCAGCATGGGGGCAATGTGATGATGGAGAATTTGGAAATTTAACAGCTTTTCTCCCTGGGGACCAATGCCGCATGGAGGGAGGCCCAAGGGAGCCAGAGCAGTGCCCAGACAAAAAGGCACAGGGAATCTTCCACTGCTCCAGTGTAAGACAAAGCCATCCTTCCTCCACAGCACTGGGTTCACATTACCCTAGGGATGTTTTTATGGCTTTATAACTTTTATGACTTTTTCTGACACGGATCCTTCTTCTGCTGGTTACCTTGAAATACTCACAGTGCAGGTGCCAGGACCTGAACTGATCCTCTGGAAACCCTGCACAGCCAACAGAGATAACCACCTAGATTTGCTTCCATGCTGCAATCCCATGTTATTGAAGACTTCTAGAAAATGTTGGGTGAACTGTGTCTCCTGAGCACCATCTTGCTCTGTGGATGCAAGGGTCCCCAGCCAGGAGGGAAATGCTTGCTCTAAATGAGTTGTTTTAACCAGTCACCCAAGACTCACAGTCAAGTCAGCCAGAGCTGAGCTGCTCTCTTCCATATCCAGAAGCGTGGAGCTCCAGGTCACTCCACCTGGTCAGTGCTGCTTTCCAGCCCAAGGAACCAGGTGATGCCACACCCCTGACCAGGTGCAGAGCTTGCCCCAGGAGGCAGACACTGCACTTGCTGGCCTTGCTGCCAGCCATCACTTGCTACCCCCCACACTACTGTCAGGCAGAAGACAAATGCATCCTGGCTCAGGTGAGCCCCTGGATGCCCAGCTTGTTTCTAGCAGCCAAAAACTGTGAATGTGAAAGAACATACGAACATGGCAGCCACAGGGTGACTCTTGCCCATGTAGTGCCCTGCAGTGATTTGTCTTAGCCTTCCTGAGCAAGATTTGCTATCCTGGTATTTAAGAGCTGAGCAAATTTTGCTTTCATGAGTTTGTCTGGTCACTTCTCAAAGCCCAGTGAACTGCAGCATTTGCAGGTCCCTCTGCGTGACCAGCACCTCCTTCTGCTCTTCCCACAACCCTCCTCAAACTGCACCAGCATCGAGGACAACCTGTAGAGGGGAGATACGGGCATATGGGACAATCTCATTCTTCTTGATCCAAAACCTGAACCACAACTTGATGAGATAATAACCCAATCCTATTAAAAAACCTGTTTCAAATGAAGCTCTTGGAAAAGTCTTCAAGTGAAATTCCTCTTAAAAAATTCAGCACCAGGTGCCAAGACCAGAAAGAGATGGGCTGTACACCAGGCAATCCCATAGGGACACCTGCAATCCTGTCAGCTCCACCACTGCAGCAACACCCAGCTGCTTTCAAACAGCAGACTCAGTGTCCAACATCCGAGCTCCATAACTCCCACCACGGGCATACACCACATGGACGGCCCTACCCCACTCCAACACTACCCACTGCACTACAGGAGCATGGCCAATTCCACACGCCAGCTCTCCCCCTGCAGCACGTGCTGCCAAGTTCTCTGACCCACTTAGCTGAGGGGATAATCCTCAAGTGAGATGGCAAATACATCCCAAGCCTCTCCTCTAAAAACGAGATGCAACAGTATCTCCATTCCTCCCCTTCTGCAACTCAGGAGCCTCCTACCACAGTCAGGAGCAGAGGTGTGCTCAGGGATGCTCCAGTGCCAGCTCCTGGTCCAGCCTCCAAGGTTTCTTCTCAGGAATGCCATGTCCTAACAGAGGAGAAGCATCAAGACTCCAGCAACACCCAGCATACTGCCTTCTCTGAGTGCACACGGCTCCCACCCACCTGGCAGGTATAGAGATCAAACACTTTGCACCTACACATCTCTGGTGCATCATCTCTAGTAACACCTCAGAGGCAGGAAACCACCCGCTGCTCGTGCAAGCAGGGCAATGGGAGCTGCCAGCACAAGTGACTTACCC
Organism: Ifrita kowaldi; assembly: GCA_013398055.1. Lineage (NCBI taxonomy): Eukaryota > Metazoa > Chordata > Aves > Passeriformes > Cinclosomatidae > Ifrita > Ifrita kowaldi. The sequence continues at coordinate 88,002 of VZRS01001992.1, forward strand.
AAGAGTGAGGCAGCACCAGGGCCACATGGTCCTTACCCAGGAGGTCACACCTGCCCTTCTCCACCTGGACACAGGTGCTGCAGCAGGAGAGCTGCCTTGCAAGGTGGTGCTCCCCTGGGAAGATGACCTACAAGCTGTCTAACCCTCAAAGTCAGAAGCCAAGTTCATGAGCCACTGAGACTTCTGCTGGTGGCAGAAGCACACCTGCATGATCACCTCTGCAGCAACGTCAGTGAAGACAGCTGGGAGGGAGCGAGAGGGGAAAGACACAGGGTCCAAAGCACCCAGGGAACCCATGGCAAAGTGCTGAGCCCCAAAACCAACCCTTTCATGGAGCAATGCCCTAATAAACTCTGGAGAGGACCATGGCAGCAGCCCAGCGCCAAGAATGCTCTGAGCCTGCAGCCAAGGGCCCTGCAGAAACAAAGGTGAGAGACCATGGAGGAAGAGAGCAGCTGAAAAGCAGCAGGGATCTCCCAGACTATCAAGATAAGAGACAGAAAGGTCAGGAGACTCCCTGGGGGCTCTGGGAAAGAGCTAGATCCACTTTGGCTGAGTGACAAAGCCAGAGGGGCGGGACAGCTGGCACTAGGGAAAGCAGGAGGAAGAACACAGGATTGTGGACACAAGAAACAAAGGGGAGAAGAGCGCCCACCAGGGCTGGGAAGCAGCCGACACCACACGCCGCCTGGCAGGGCATCCCTGAGACAATGCCACTGCTGTCCCCACACCCCGGGGCAGGAGCTGCACCAGGCTCACACACTGTGTTGCCTTTCAGGCCAGCTGCCTGCTCTGTCCTGGCCACTGCCTGCACGCCTACAGACAGGAGGGGGCTCTGCATGGCTGATGATGTTTCTAGGAAGAAGGATGGAGAGCAAGTGCTGAAGATTCTGTAAGGGAGCACGGCAGGTCTGAATGGGCCCAAAAACTGCATGGCAGGGTCAGCACAGAAGCAGAGAGGACACCCCACTGTCAGTCACATTTCTCACCACAATTCACTTTGAAAGCTCAACAGGAAACTCAGCCTTCTAATGCAAGCGAAGAGCAGCACTGCAGGGCCAGGCTCCTGCACACAGCTATGGAATCATGGCCAAGGGACTTCTCAGACTTAAGGGAAATGAAAAGCAGGAAGACAGAGCCCAACATTTCAGAACTGCAGGGGACCTTCTCACACCTCACTTTCTGTCCCAGACCTGCTACAAGGGTTTGGGCTGGTCCACAGCCTCTGCCAGGCACAAGAAAAAACAGCTTGTGGTCACTTTATAAACACTAGCGAATGAAGCAACTCCTCTCCCTAGCCAGCAATACATTAAAATCCTGATGGGTCCCTCTGTGCACCAGGATTTGCAGTCCCTAGATGCAACTCCTTGTCATTGAAAAGGACAGCCCCAGGCTGCCCTAGGGCTGGGGAACGTGCAGGCTGCCCCTGCCCTTAACCAAGGGGAGGACCAGGGCTCACAACTGCAGTGGCAGCATCATTCCCACTGCTGCAGCGGGCTGGAGCCTGCGCGATGTGCAGCGATGCACAGGGATTCACAGTGGCAGCAGCTCAGCCCAGCCTTCAAGGAAACGCTTCTCTTCGGGGGAAGGTTGCTAAGCAGCCAGGAAGGGATGTGGCCACGGGAACCAGAGACGTCCTGTCCCTTCTGCAGGCATTGGTCCCGAGAGCTGACAGCAGCTCAGGCAATGCAGCCAAGCAGACAAGCTCAGAGCCCCACAGCGCAGCCCCAGCAGGACCTGCCCCAGCTCCCAGCTCAGCTGCTCCAGGGGCAGCCATGGCCACAGACAAAGGATGAGTCCTTGGCTGGCACAAGCTGTTGGAGCCAGGAGGAGGGAAAAAAATGACAGACCTGGTTTTATTATCTCTGCATTGAATCAGCTCCTTGGCTGGACCAGCAGCACAAGGCAGAGGAAGGTCTCTGAACTCCTGCTGGCAGGAGTCAGGCAGCTACTCTCTGGTTGGCCGCTGCAGGATCTGACACGAGGAGCCAGAAGCATGAATCCTCCTCTGTTTGAGAGGCTAGGGTGGACACGGGCTGCAGCTGCCCAAGACTACATGGTCCCTTACAAGTCAACCATAGTGCAAAACCTTCCAGCACCAACCACGAGAAACTAACAGCCTCCGACTGCTTTTGATTCTCTCCAACTTCCAAACCCTGTCATCATTACCTTTGGAGCTAACAATAGCTAGAAAAAAGCCTGAGATTTCTCCTTCCCACCCTCTTTCCCCACTGATGTCCAGAAGCACCAGCCTGCAGCACACAGGAGAGGCTGCCCTTACCTCTGGGCATCGGGCTGGGAAATGGCATTGACCACAGCCTCCACTGCTGTGTCGAAGAGCTCTGGGTCCTGCAGAGAGGTGAAAGCTGCCTGGATGAGGTTCTCGCAGTCCATCAGTGGGATCTCCAGCTGAACCCAGCTGGAGAAGCACTTCAGCACCTTCTGCTTGATGAAACCCGGGGAGTCCTGCTGCTGCAGCAGCTGCTCCAGCAAAGGGAAGACAGAGCCGCACTCCTGGGCCAGGACGCTGCGTACCTGGCCCTTGCGGTACTGTGGAAGGCGGCTGGTCTGAAACTCCTCAGGCAGCACCGTCAGCAGCTCCAGCAGCGCCAGGCACCGCGCTCGCCCGTCCACGTTGGAGTCCTCGGCCTGGAACATGCGCACCATGTCTGCCACAGCGCAGGGCCAGGCCTCTGGCATCATGCTGAGCGCCAGGGAGGCCAACGCCACGCACAGCCGCGTCAGCACGATCTTGGAGCCGCTGGCGAAGCGCGTGATGTGGGTGAAGAGCTGCGACTTGAGGCTCTCATACTGGTCAGCCGGGATGTCGTTCCAGTAACGGGAGATTTTAATGTGGAGAGCGCTGGCACCAAAGTACTGGATCTCAGGCACCTTGTCCATGTGGAGAAGCAGCCAGCTGAAGTGCCACGCCTGAGGGGACACCTGTGCCTGCATCAGCCATTTCTGCGCCAAGTTCTTGTTCTCGATGTTTGGGTCATAATACAGCTGATGGAGAGCCTGGAAAAGAGAGGGAAGCACCCTAGAGCAGCTGAGGAGCAGCACTGTGGCCTGTCCCACCTGGGAAAGGCTTACCAGGAAGGCTCACTAGGATGGAGCCCTGCACAGCCAGCCCCCCTCCCCAGGGCAGCCTGTGTTAGCTGGCCTCCCTTTTCCTATTCTCAGTGAAGCAAGAGTGATCTGGCAGCAGGAGAGGACCTGCAAAGCATCCTTCCTCTCCTCTCATGCTTCACTCTAGAAATGTCTTTTCCTTAGTCATTTCCCATCTTCACCTTCTCTCGTGCTGAATCTGCCTGCTTCCCTGCTGATGTGCCATCACTGGGGTGGGCGCAGGACCCTTCTTCCACATGAGGGCTGTAAGGGACATGGCTGACCAGCACTCCTGCCTTCCACCCACGCCTGCTCTCTGAAAGGTGCTGTGGTCCACAGCTTGCATCCATGAGCCCATGGAATGCAGGAGCCACTGCAGATCCTTGTCTGTCAGGTAATGCAGAGTCCTGAAAATCCACAGCCACTAAGTTCAGGGATTAATCTCTCCATGAAGTCTCTTCAAAATATTCCCAAACCCACCCAGTTACAGCTCAGCCAAGAGAGCTGGCATCCAACCCTGCCTCTGCCAGTCCAGGGCTGCTCAGTCCATCTCTCCGTATGGAGAAGGGAAACATCACTTACCTGCTCCTGCAGCTTTGTGAGATCTAGTTACTGCTTTGCATAGCTCAGATCCACATGAACAGCTTCACACAGGCCACAAGGCTTTATTTGCAGGGGAATATTATACAGATATGAAGCCCAACCTTAATTAGCTACTTATCCTGAGTGGGTACAGCCAGCAACCAGCAATGTCCTCGCACAAGGAGGGGAAGAATAACTACCCCTTGCCTGAATTCCATCTTCCAGCAGTGAGGACTTCTGCCTGGCACAGCACGTTTCATTTCAAATTGCTGACTGCATACGCCAGGAGCGAGGAAAATCCATGGCACCTGTCAGGCAATCAGGCACCCGTCGCACCCCACCAGCAAATCAGACGATGATTGCAGCAGGTGCAGAGCATTTTTTTGTGTCCCCACCCTGGCTCCAGGTCTCAAATAGCCTCCCCCCCGCAAAAAAACCAGCTCTATGAAATTCTTGCGGTTCTTGTACCCAGGAGAGGATTTAAACCCTATTTTTAAGCATGCAGAGCTGGCAGCTTGGGGCACGGGAACAAGCTTCCCAAGCAAGTGCTTGTGCCTCCTGCTGCTTCCCAGTGTGAGACCACAGAGCAGGACAATATGGCAGGAACTTTACAGAATCAGCATTGCCTGGGCCATAATTTGAATCGCCGCTGTTCAAGACTGTGACAGGGGAAAATGAGGATAACCTCTTTGTAAGAAAGAGGTTATGAAGTACGTCGTAGGAGACAGAGTCAGCCAACATGGGCTGCAGAGGGACAGTGTCTGACCCACTAAAACACGCATCCTGACACAGAAAAGGTTAACCCTAGATAAGCAGGGCATGGGAGAGAGAAATATGTCCCAACAGAGCAAGCCAAGGGGAGACCACAAGCTCTCAGTAGCCAGCCAAACCTTTGCTCTGTTTCCAGTTATCTTGGACTTGGATGCAGGAAGCATCACTCAGCTGCTGGGGCAGAGGTAAGCACTGTCATTCCCTCCAAGCAAAGCAACAATTTACAGAGCAGCAGCTGCAGATGTGCTAAAAGCTCAGCCACTCCTGGGGGTAGGAACCTGGCTCCTACCCCTGCTCTTGTGCTAAGGACTGAGTCATCCTGCAGCAGGGCTGAAGCTGGAGCTCCCAGCCATTACCGGCTCAGTCTCTTACTTGCTCCCATCAGAGCTTGCTGCTTATTTTTCTTCCCAAATAAACCTCACTTGAGATTCCCAGAATGGTGACAGCCCACTCTTTCCCTTCCCTGCTTGCTGGGCACTGTCACAAGGTGAAAAGAGCAGTGCCCTCTGCCTGGTCCCTAGCCCAGGATCCTTCCCCACCTCTTCTCAACCTCTATTTTTACACCTCCATGCACTTTCTAATGAATTTATTTCTTCTATTTTGAATAGTGCTACCACTTAGAAAACTGTGGGGAGAAAAAAATCCCTATGTATCACGTATTTCAAGGCACAATGTGTACACAGGAGCCCTAATCTCTAAACCAGCACAAACTATGCAAAACACAGACCTGATCACATGTGCAGGACGGACCTTGCCCACAGTGTTGGGTTTCTGACCCACAAGCTCCCCAGCTGCTCACCTGTGCTGGCCACAGAGCTGCTGCATGCCAGTCTCACTGCAGGGAGACACCAGGCAGAGCAAGGCACTGTGCACACTCCACTGGGGCACACCACAGCGAGCCCCAGGAGCAATGCATGTGCAGGGCAAGCCTTGCACAGCACCACAGGTGACTGGGACCATGGCAGGGCAGCAGAGCAGGGGTTGGCAAACACAGTCTGCCTGCTGGGAAGCAGCTGAGGGCTCATCCTCCACCTGGCTGGGGCTGTCAGTGCCGCTGGCTAAGGCCTGATCCTGCCAACAGGGTCTGCTTCAAGCCAGCAGCCTCTGGTGCTTCCACGTGACCATGCGATTGAATGGAGAGGAGTGAGCAAGCAGGAAGAGCCCAGCATGAGGCTGAGGTGCAAGCAGGTACCAACCCTGCACACACCTCCAGCACATACACTTCCAGCACACACAGCTCCAGCACACAACTCCAGCACACACACATCCTGCACGCAGCCCCAGCAGAGACTCCAGCACTGGCTATGCTAAAAAACCCCAGCTGCTGCATCGTAACAATGGCAAAGAGGGATCACTATCATAGCTGCTCCCCTCAACACTTGTGCTGGGGAGATGTCACTACCCCTGCATTAAGAGGACCAGTGAGCAATTGGATTGCAAGACCCCTTCCCAGGCAGGGCCAGCTTTCCAGATATGTGGATGGCTTTCCCACCACGACCATCCCAGCAACTTGCCTGCAGCCCTCATATTCCACCCTGTGAGCACTCTGGGGAGGCATCCACACCCAGCAACATCAGCTCAGAGCCCTGCTCCTCCCACTCCTCGTCCAGGGAGTCTCGGGGGAGGTTTCCAGCAAAAGTCCCCAAGGACATGCTGGAGCCTCCATTGCTCAGCACCTCAGAGAGAGAAGTTGAGTGGCAAAATGAAAAAGTCTACCAACTACATGAAGAAATTCAGAGGATGGAAGCAAAGTTGATGCTGAAAGCTCATGCTACAAGCTGTTGGAAGTCAGAAGAATAGTCTCGAAAAAGGCATCTGCTCACTATCTCAGCCCCCTTTTGCAAGCACCCTGCCTGGGAGGGGACCAGTCGTGGTGGCTCCTGAAAGAAGCATGGCTGTTCCTGCCTGCATGCAGGGTACCAGCTGGAAAGGAAAGGCAGCACGGGCCCCACGGCTACCAACAGCACACCCCATCCAGTACTCTACACAACATGGGAGACCCTTCCAGAGGGCCTCCAAGGCTAGACATAAATATTGGGACCATCCGAACCAAGCTCAAAGCAGCACAAGAAACCCCTGGGAGCAGACTAGGCTCTCTCCCTGGCCTACCACACACATCAGCTGAGTACCATCCTCTGCTGAGAGCATTCGGCAGGGGGCTGCAAGACCCCATGCCCTGCAGAAGGGCACCTGAACACCCAGCATGCTCCTCCTCAGCAAGGAGACACTGCCCTCATGCCAGATCAGGCACCAGCATTGGCTGCTGTTGGACTTTAGTGTGACCACTCTGGCCAGCACCCTGAGGCCCATCAGGAAGCACTGGAGATGACAAGGGGAACTCATTAGTGCCAAGAGGGAGAAGCAGAAGGCATGAAATCGGGTAGTGACATCTAACAGGGAGGCTTTGTGCATTCCAATTGGAACGGGTGGCTGACACCAGACCTGCCTCCTCTGCAATTAGACCTGTAATGTGAGAGCTGGTAAACAGCCCGGATGTCAGCTATGCCCTTTGGCCAGGGAAGGAGCCTTCTCCAACATCAGCTCTGCTTGGCTGAAAATAATTCAAGCTTATTATGATGGCTCTTCCCTGCTCTAAAAAGCTGTGACCAAAGCCTCAGTCAGGCTTTAGTCACTGGAGCAACATCAGCCTCTCAAGTAAGCTGCACTGGTGCAGGGCAGCCTGCCCAAAAGACAGATACCCCATGCTGGTTCCTTTGTGAGGTGGAATGGAAGCAGTCCAAGGAGAGTTACAGCCAAGCAGAGGCACCCGATGTTAGGCTGCGCTCAGGTATCGCAAGGGAAAAGGATCTGCTATAAGCCCAGAACCCCCAAGCCCTCACCCTTCAGAGCTTCTGCAGGGAGCCCAGTGCCAGCAGACAGTCTCTCCCACTGCACTGCGTAAATACATTAACATGGGGTGCCCTGCAGAGAGGTGTTGTGTCCATGCCATTATGGGTTGACAAGAGGAGCCTCAACACATGGCTCTGATCCCAGAGTGGGAGTGTGCTGCCTGCTGTTCTTGGGGGCTCCATGGGGAGACAGCTGCCCTCCAAGGGCCAGCCTGCTTGAGCACACAGAGCTGACAGCAGGTACAGCCCTGAGTGAGGTCTGCATCGCAGCTGGGGAAACAGAAAGCTGCAAAATGTATTCCTGCTCTGCTCCTTGTAGTGTGCCCACAGCCACGGCATGGCAGGGGCAGCGGTGGCCACGGCCCCTCGGCAACCACCAGCCTCCTTCCAGCAGGACCCCCTGGGATGGCTCCCGCTGCAGTCTCTCGCTGTCCTTTCTACTTGAACGCACTCGCACCGCCAGTGCTCCAGGCCTGCAGCAGCACAGCCATTACCCCGGCTCTGCCAAGTGAAAGGAATATCATCCCTGCCTCCCCCTGCCTGCAGCAGCTGGCCCCCCCGGCCCCAGTGGGGCAGGCTGAGCAGCCAGCACCCCGGGAAGGCGGCAGCCTCCCGACGATAGCAAATGGATGCAAAATAAAGCCGGGTGTGTGCTGCCAGGCATGCTGCTCCTGTTCAAGGACCCACATTCTGCCAGCAGTCCGAAAGAAAAGGGTTTTTCTCCCTTCTCCTAATAAAAGATGCTGCCACTCTGAAGCCCCTCTTTGAGTCCAGCTTGCCCGCACCAAATCCTCGGCTGTCCAGAAGAGGCTGCAGCCCAGCCACAGCTCAGCAGCTTTGGCACCCCTCCCACTGCTTCACTGCCATCAGCCCTCTGCAGAGCACGGGGTGGTCCCCAGCACGGACAGGCGCTGTGGGACGCACGTGCTCTCCCCGCGAGGGTGGGCAGGGGCCTGAACAAGCAAAGGGTGAGGAGGAGCAGAGAGAAACCCTGGGGATGCAAAGCCCAGGATGAGTGGCAAGGGTGAGCCGAACATCCGTGTACACTAGCCCTTGTTTCTACCCAACACTTCCATGATGGAGTACACAAGCAATTTGAGAGAGAAATTTCTGCTGGAGTCCAGGCATCAATCCCATCCATTCCTGCTCCAATACACCAGAGCTGACATAAGCCTCCAGCGATGGCCCTTGTAGAGCTCAGACAAGCACCTGACAACAAGATGCTGCCCTCTCATCCCATCAGCACCACAACACAGGAAGGAGCCATGTGTTCAGCCAAGGTTGGCTCTGACTGGAATCTGCTTCTGCAAGAACATTTGCTTGAACATGAAACAAGGTGACTCCCTGCTTCCCTCAATTTTGCAAGAATCTCTCCTCCTAAGGCCCCCAGCTTACCCTCCCCAGTGTGGCTGCCACATCTCACACATGCAGGCTGCCTCTAAGGACTAAGGGGTTGATCCACTGCCAGACAGAGGATGCCATTCCCTCACCCTCATGAGAGTATTTGTAATTCTCTTGATCAGGTTTCTGAAGACAGGCAATAACCTTCTGAAGAAACCAGATGCACTTGATTTCTCCTCCCCGTCCTCCTGGGTAGAAGGCAGCCCCAGCAGCTGCCACATCCCTGAGGCTCGGCATCTCGGAGGAGCAGTGATCAAAGCCATCCCTCTCCCATTGCGGTAGGCTCCGGATGTCAGCTCCATGACACCCCGCCTACCCATCCTGCCAGAGAGACTCTGTGCATTCATCAGGCATCTCCAGAGAGGCACACGGCAATCTGGAAGGCCCAGAGATGCCAGACCGCTAATGTGCTAGGGAAAAGACGTCAGCAAATATTACAAACACCCCAGAGGATCAGAGGCAGGACAAGGGAGGAAAGACCTGGAAGGAATTAGACAAAAAAGGAGGGCGAGAGCAGGCACTTGGGAAATTAATGGAGGATTGGCACTGCCTTTTTTCTTATTTCAAAAAGGGTGATACTGCTGAAGCAGATTCAACTGCACTAAGAACACGTGAGGAGGGTCTCGTATTCTTCCTCTCCCGTCCAATACTGCAGTATTAGATGCTGATATGCCTGACCTGAGGGAAACCAAGATTGCAGGGCACAAGTCCTGTTTGTGCACTGCTCCTCTGAGACGGACACAGCAGCCCAGACTAAACATCTGCAATCCATCTTCATCATCACCCCAGCACCAGGCTGTCAGTCACACCAGGGACAGCTCCTGGGCAACACAAAAGCACAAACCAGATTGCACCATTTAGGCAATGCAAGGTTGAGCATTCTCACAGCTTGAAGCCCTTGGCTTTCCCAGCCTTCCCTTCCCTTTAACCCCTCCAAACACAGCAGCAGAGCCCCACTCAGCAGCAGGTGCAGGGGAAGCAGCACCAGCCCAGTGCTGCCGGACACCCAGCAGGTCCACACAGTGTGGCCATGCCAGCCTGCTCTAGCTGTGCTGAAGTCAGAGCAGCATCTAGGTCAGGCTCAGAAGAAAACAAAAAGCAGACAAGCAGCCCTCAGCTAGGACTGGGGGTTGCTGACACAGTAACCGTATCAGAACAGCTCAGCCCCAGCGCAGCCCTGCTCCTTCCCTGTGCTATGGGAGAGCTCCCTATGGAAAAACGGAGCAAAAAAATACAGGGAGCAACTTTCAGATGGTTCCTGAAGTGCAACACCTGAACCTGGCACCTGTTCACAGGCTTTTAGACCTGTCAGCTGGCCCCACCTCCAGCATCTGCACCCTCCTGCCTACCTGAAACCACTGGTCACAGCTGGAGGGATCTCTCTCTGGCACTGGTTATGCATAAACACAGCAATGATCCTCTTCAGCTACACAGGCACCCAGAGCCCTACAAAACCCCACTGCATAATAAACAACAGAAGGGGTACAAAAGGATTTTCCAGGGACAGACTTTCCTCCATGAAAACCATCAGAAGAGTGTGACAGGGGCAGTCTGGTGAGACTGCCCGAGCTACAACTGCCACACATGATGACTTCCACTGCGGGGGACCTGGAAAGGCTTCAGCCCTCTGATTTAAGAGATAAACAGCTCCTCACACTGTTCCTAACCCCAGCACTTACCACTAACTGACTCAGAGTGGAGTCAAACCCTGATATTAATCAGTATTCAGTATTATTAATAGAGCTGTGCACAAAACCTGGCAGGTGGAAGAGCCCAGGCCAGTAGGAGCATCACTCATCTGCCAGCATCACCTCTGACAAAGTGGTTCTACCAACCTGCCTCGCACAAAACCTGCTCCCAGCAAAGCCCATCTCTCCTTCACTTTGTACCCCACAGCTCTTCCTGGAAAAGACTGACACAGGAAGGCTCTGAGCTGCTGAACCTCCGGGGTTTTTTCTGATCCCACCCCATCCTTCTTCCCCTGTTCAGGGACTGTGCTGCTCAGAGCCCCACTGCAGTCCACAGCTGCACCTTCAGAGGACACTACTGAGATGGCAAAGCCTGCGGAGACCGGGAGAGGCCAGGCAGACTGGGGGAGGGGAGATGAAGCATCCTAGAGGGCATCTCTGCCTCCTCCCAGGCATCGGGAGACTAAATCCCGAGCAGCTTTGCAAGGATGAGCTGCCTCTCGGCACAGCCGCATCTCACCCAGCCAGTGCCGAGTGCCCCCCACCCTGGCACTGCCCACCCTTCCCGGGCAAGTGTGCGCCTCATTGTTGGTGCAAACAAAGGAGCGGTTTGTGTCTGACGAAAAGAAAGGAAGTCAGAGGCAAAATCATCCAGCAGCCCTGGATGTATGCAGATTAAACTGAAGAAGGTTGTACGAATGTAGCATTTTCCAGACACCAGTTAATCCCCCTGGCTGTGCTCTGTCTCCCTGGAAGAGGTGGGCTGTGTCTCACCTGCAGCCACAAAGGCAACCAGCGCCCAGTGACAAACTTGACATCCCTGACCCGACATCTCCTGTGAGGCCAGGCAACCCACTGGGGAGGGACAGGTGTGAAAAGCTTGGGGAAATGGTTTAGTGGTGGGCTTGGCAGAGCTGAGCTAACCATTGGACACGATGATCTGAGAGGTCCTTTCCAACCTAAACGATTCTATGTGCCCACCAGCACGCCCATGAGTATTGCTTTGGCAGGGATTTCAGTCTATTCTTATAGAGGAAAAATGAGGACACTGGGATTCCCACTAGCTGTCTGAGGATTGAGCTATGGATATCTGTCGGATGTCTGGCTACAGAGTAAGTGGAAGGGTGATGCACTTGCTGTTTGCCCTTCAGGGACGCATCCTCTGCTGCCCTGCCCCCATCACCTCCAAGGTGGCCCCGGGAAGGTTTTCGCTCAGCTGCCCTCCCGGGTGCTCACCAAGGTGCCCTGCTTGGTCTCCGTGATGAACCCCAGGTCACACATCAGTGGCTCAGGGCTCATCCCAGCAGCAGTGTGATGCCAGCAGGCCTTGGTTTGCCGCGGCCGTTCCCTGGATCCCAGATTTCAGCAATCAGCCTCACTCCTGTTGCCCTGCAGATGCTTTGGAGGACCTTGAGCATCAGCAGGGGCAAAGGGGCTGGATTCCTGGTAAAGAAAGGCATCACTGGGCCATCCGCCCTCTGAAGGCTTTTCCCAAACGTAACACCCAATAATTCCCAGCACCTGGCAAAAGTTCCTTCCTTCCCTGCCTAATGGAGACACTGATAATGGGCTTCACATTGATGCATCTGGTTCAGTAGCCAGAAACAGACCCGTGGGCTCTCCCTGACCAGCGCTGCAGCTGGCGACCTAGAGGACGCCAGTCGGAGACACACACAACCCCTCCCTTCTGCTCCCATTCCTGCCACATCATTTTCCCTCCCCGGGCTGTCCCGGCGGCTCCCGCTCCAGCCCCACGTCCCGGAGCCCCCGGCAGCGCCAGGGCGGGCAGGCACAGGGGACGCCGCCCGCCGCCCTCGCCG
>VZRS01001995.1:0-18494 GCA_013398055.1 Ifrita kowaldi
CCCGGCCCGGCCCGGCGGGGCCCCAGCGGTTCCCGGGGCCGCCCCGGACCTTGCGCTCCATGAGGCGGTGCCGCCGTTCTCTCGCCCGCCCCGTCGGTCTTTGGCCCCGGGGCACGGCACCCCCAGTCCCGTGGTGCGGCGGGGAAGAGGCGAGAGGCGGCCGGCCCCGTGCACGGAGCACCAGGTAAGGGCTGCAGGCCCAGCGCTGGACGGGGAAACTGAGGCAGAGGCGGGCCCGTGAGCCCGCCTGGCACATCAGTGACCCCGCTGGTGCCAGTGAAGGTGATGCCGGTGTGACCCCTCACAGCCCTCCTGCCTTCCTGCCACCGCCAGGCCTGGAGAGCAGCAGAAGGCCTGTCAGCCCTCCTGTTCCCACCTCTCACCCCACTGAACAGCCCCCCGGCCCTCCGGCATGGCCACCCCACGGATCACGGAGAGCACCGTCACAGTGCAAGGACAGACCCTCTTCTACCGCCAAGCTGAGCCAGCCCAGGCAGTGCCCAAGCTGACAGTGCTGCTGCTGCACGGCATCCGCTTCTCCTCCGAAACCTGGCTGCAGGTGGGGACACTCGCCACGCTGGCCGAGAACGGCTACCGAGCCGTGGCCATCGACCTGCCGGGTAAGGTGTGGTGAGCACAGCCCTAGAGTCAGGCGGGGAAGCCACTGGTTTGTGGTGCCAGGATGGCAACCCCAGTGTTGTGCTGTGCTGGCTTCTCCCTGTCACTGAGGTGGTGTGGAGCCTGACAGGGCCACTTCTGTCTCCCACGAATCAGGGCTGGGGCGCTCCAAGGATGCCGTGGCCCCAGTGCCCGTGGGCCAGCCAGCACCGGCGGCGTTCCTGAAGGCAGTTTCGGAGGCTCTGGGCCTGGGTCCAGCTGTGGTGATCAGCCCATCGCTCAGTGGCATGTACTCGCTGCCCTTCCTCTTAGAGCACAGCCACCTGTTCAAGGCCTATGTACCTGTGGCACCCATCTGCACTGAGAAATTCACGGCGGAGCAGTATGCTGAGATCAAAGTACGGCCTGGAAGGACACTGGGGAGGTCAGGGAACTGGGAGGGGATGGTGAAGAGGGGACCCTGGTACCGGGGTTGGGCAGGGGAAAGGCCAAGCAGGCCAGAAACCCTGTTGCCACTGAAAAAGGGGAACGTGATGGTGAAGGAATGTAAATGTGAGGTAGTGGGAGGGAAAAAGGGGACAATTGGAGATCCAGGAGTCTGAGCTTCAGTTTCCCTTTGTCACACTGGATGGGGGAGAAGGGCAAGTGTCTCCCCTCCAGGGTGTCCCTGGCCAGGAGGAGCGAGGGCCTGGGTGACACTTGCAGGCTCAGGGTGCATTCCCCCTCTGCAGACCCCCACGCTGATCGTGTACGGGGACCAGGACATGGAACTGGGGCAGACCAGCCTGAACAACCTGCGGCACCTCGCTGAGCACCAGGTGCTGATGCTGCAGGGTGCAGGACACGCCTGCTACCTGGACAAGCCCAATGAGTGGCACCATGGACTCCTGGCCTTCCTGCAGCAGCTGAAATGAACAGGATGGGACCACAGGGCAGGGGGATGTGGCCAGCCCACCCACCCCTCTGCCTGCACATGCACCCTTGTGCCAACTCAGGTGCTTGCTCGGCTGGCACTCACACTGTACTGGCCCACACCAGCACCCACCTCTCTTGGGACCAAATAAAACCCCAAGCTCTGCCACTGCTTTCCTGCCACCTTCATCCTGCTTCTTTTCCACCTTTCCCACCTCCTTCCCCTATCCCCACCTCCATGGCTGCTGTCCCACACAGGTTTGGAGGGTGACAGCAGGGAAGATGCAGCCTCTGAGGGATGGTACATTTGGGAATTGTGGGTGGGTGAGTGCCAGCCTCACTGGAGCCCACCCATCACTTCTAACAGGACCCCCATGAACCTCAGAGGGTGCCCAGGGAGCCCCGGGGCTGTGTTCAGGGACAGGTAGGTCCCCCAAGGTAGTGACAGCCATGTCCCCAGCCTGCCAGCCTCCTCTTCATTNAGGTGGGGGGGCGATATACCCAACGAGTGGCTGCCATGGACAGATGAGGGGGCGGGTGGGGAGGCCTGACAGACGGGGGGACAAGACCCCTGCCTGCCACCTGCGTCCTCTGCCTTTGGTGCTGCTGCACCGGGCACTCGGGGGCACAGATGGAGCCGGCAGCAGGGTGCCCCCCCAGTGCCCCCCCTTCCCCAAGCTTGCCTGGGCTTTAGCTGCTTACGCCAGGGCGCAGGAGGATTTAGTGGGGGAGGTAATGGGGGGGGCACTTTTCTGTGGGTGCAGGATGCCTATGTGGGGGACACAAGGCAGTGCCAAGGGTGCAGGAGCTGGTCCCTGCCCTGGCAGTACGGCAGGACCCCTGTCTGGAGCATCCCTGAACCCCAACTGGCTCAGGTCCCCTGTTGCTGTCCCAACCCCACCATGCAGGGGTGCCTCCTGCCCCTCCAGGCACTACCTCACAGCAGCAGCCCGGGGTGCTAGCGGGCCTTGGGGTGCCAGCTGCCCCATCCCTGCCCGCTCCGGTGTCCTTGAGCCCTCGAGCCCTGCCAGCTGATCGGCTTCCAGGAAAAAAAACCACGCAATTACAAAGAGGGGCGATGTGTGAGCCAAAGGGAGGGGGGCCGGGGGGGCCAGGAATGTCCCCAGCGGTGGCAGATGGCCTTACCCAGGGTGCATTGTTCCTTTTAGTGTCTCTTATCCGCTGTAATAGGATCCCGGAGGGAGGGATGTGGGAGAGGGGAAGAGCGAGGGGGGCCCCGGCGTGGACCGGGGTGGGGGCCGGGGCTGCCAGCTTGGCCCTGGCCTGTCAAGCGGCTCATTGTTCCTGCCCCGGGTGTCACTGGGCGCCGCCGGGGACAATGTGGCACTGAGCGGGGCGGCCGGCGGTGGAGGGACGAGGCGCACGGAAAGGTACCCGCCAGGCCCCACTCCCGCGGGGACCAGAGGGCTTGGGGCGGCCGGGAGGGCGAGCAGAGAGAGGTTTCGCCAGGAACGGGGTGGGGGCTTCCTCCTATCGTCCCCCCTGCCTTTGCCACCCGAAGGTGCCCCGAAGGACGGGCGGTGCCCAGCTTGGTGGCCGTCCCAATGCCAGCCATGGCAGGTGGCCTGTGCCCATCACCGGGGCCTCTGGCGTCCCTGCCAGCCTGGATCACCTGGGGGAGAGCCCCCCCCTGCCCGCAGACCCCCCACGCGTTGTCTGTGGCAGTGGGGGGACACCCGTGGCCCTGCTGCGTTCCCTCTGTCCCACCGCCAGCCTCGTCCCTCTTTCCTCCGGCGGGGTCTTTTGTCCCTGGCGGATTCCTGCTGCCATTCATCCCCGGGGGACTGGGGACCCCGGCCGGCTGCGCGTCCCTGCCGGCACCGCACACAGCTCCGGATGCCGCGGGCAGGGGTTACAGCGGGGTGCATCCCTCCCCCTCTGCCCCACTTCAGGCTCTCCTGCATCAGGAACGGGAATATTCCCCTTCTTCAGTCTCTCCACCTTCCTCCAGCCCGCGGTAACAGGAGGGTGGAGACGGGGCGTTCAAACCACTCCGGGGGTGCGAGCCATAGCACTTAGGGGGTGCTCCCCCCGCCCCCCCGCGTTACCCTGATGCNCCTGGCACACACCCAAGTCCAGGGTAATCCACAGGGGCTTAAAAGGGAACTGCCAGCCCCGGCAGGCTCCTGCCCACGGCGGCATCCACCCAGCACCCTGGGGAGGTGGGGGGGCGATTCACCCAACGAGTGGCTGCCATGGANGGAGGGAGGGATGTGGGAGAGGGGAAGAGCGAGGGGGGCCCCGGCGTGGACCGGGGTGGGGGCCGGGGCTGCCAGCTTGGCCCTGGCCTGTCAAGCGGCTCATTGTTCCTGCCCCGGGTGTCACTGGGCGCCGCCGGGGACAATGTGGCACTGAGCGGGGCGGCCGGCGGTGGAGGGACGAGGCGCACGGAAAGGTACCCGCCAGGCCCCACTCCCGCGGGGACCAGAGGGCTTGGGGCGGCCGGGAGGGCGAGCAGAGAGAGGTTTCGCCAGGAACGGGGTGGGGGCTTCCTCCTATCGTCCCCCCTGCCTTTGCCACCCGAAGGTGCCCCGAAGGACGGGCGGTGCCCAGCTTGGTGGCCGTCCCAATGCCAGCCATGGCAGGTGGCCTGTGCCCATCACCGGGGCCTCTGGCGTCCCTGCCAGCCTGGATCACCTGGGGGAGAGCCCCCCCCTGCCCGCAGACCCCCCACGCGTTGTCTGTGGCAGTGGGGGGACACCCGTGGCCCTGCTGCGTTCCCTCTGTCCCACCGCCAGCCTCGTCCCTCTTTCCTCCGGCGGGGTCTTTTGTCCCTGGCGGATTCCTGCTGCCATTCATCCCCGGGGGACTGGGGACCCCGGCCGGCTGCGCGTCCCTGCCGGCACCGCACACAGCTCCGGATGCCGCGGGCAGGGGTTACAGCGGGGTGCATCCCTCCCCCTCTGCCCCACTTCAGGCTCTCCTGCATCAGGAACGGGAATATTCCCCTTCTTCAGTCTCTCCACCTTCCTCCAGCCCGCGGTAACAGGAGGGTGGAGACGGGGCGTTCAAACCACTCCGGGGGTGCGAGCCATAGCACTTAGGGGGTGCTCCCCCCGCCCCCCCGCGTTACCCTGATGCAGGAGATGTGCTGTAGCGGTGACGAGTCCTGCCAGCACCTAAAATAGCCGCCCCCCCCTCCCCCCCGCCATGCCCGCGGACACGGCCCCAGCCCCAACACGGGTGCTTTGTTTCAAAGCTGCTTGGCATCGCCCAGCTCGCCGAGAGCCAGCGGTGCCGCAGCCGCCCACCCGGGCCTGGACACACAGTAATTGTCCTCCTCCCAGGGGCCCTGGCCGCCCACGGCCACCCGGGAACAGGGTCCGGGGGGCCCTGGGGTGCTCTGGGAAGGGACAGGGTGCAGCAGCATCAGTCAGTGGGCATCATGCTGTGGTTTGGTTGGGGTGGTCCCCATCAAGGAGCTTGCCTCAGTTTCCCCTGGGGCTTTGCGCATGGGCAGGGGGAAGGGAGGAGGAGAAAGAAGGTGGCTTGCATAGCCTGTGAGATCACCCGGGCCACCTCTGCTCTCCCCACTCCAGCAAGCCTCTGCAGACAGAACCCTATCCCACAGCCATGCTCCACACACCTTGCCTCTTCCCCCTGTACCCATCCAGTTCCTGGCTTTGTGTGGGACAGACCGAAGGCAGCTCAGGCAGACACATAGCAGCGGGTCCCTTTTGAGGGTGCAGGGTGCCCGTGGGGTGCCATGGGGCCATGTGAACCTCCCCTGCCAGAGGAGGGCACAGTGCTCCCCCTGCCTCAGTTTCCCCATTTCACAGCTGTAGGATTTTCAAGCTGCAGATCTCGGGGTGGGGGGCTAGCTGGGTCATCCCCCCTTTCTGAAGACCACCATGTCCCACAGGCTCATCTCGCCCTCCCGCCATGGCATCGCCGGACGGAGCCAGTGGCGTGGGCGGCAGTCCCGAGGAGACGGAGCTCAGCATCACCCTGACCCTCCGCATGCTCATGCACGGCAAGGTAATGGCAGGGGGCTCAGTGCCACTGGGGGGTCAGCGATGCCTGGGGTGAGGGGCCATGCTGGAGTTCCAGCTCCTCATCATGCGCTGTTTTCTTCCCCTGCTCCCAGTCTCCCCTGGGAATAACATTCCCAGAAGGATTTCTTTTCCCATCTTAAGCCAGGGAGGGGCACATTCCCATGCCCCAGTGTCACCCAGTGTCCCTAGGGCAAGGTCTGCCTGTTGCCAGGCTGTGGGCAGAGGAGGGATGTAGCAGGCAGGGAGCTGCCTGCTGACAGTGCCACTCTTGTCTGCCTTTGCAGGAGATCGGCAGCATCATCGGCAAGGTAAGATTTGGGGTCCTGTGTGTTGCCAGCCCTTGGCTCCCCTGGACCTGACCACCCACCCTGTTCCTTTACCTGCAGAAAGGAGAGACTGTTAAGAGGATACGAGAGCAGGTAAGGGCATGCTGATGGGCTGCCAGGTCCTGCTGCCTGTCGGGCCTGTACCTGGTGGCTCCCATGTGCCTGTCCCCCTAAATCCCAGGTGGAACCAGGGAAAACAAAGAGGCACCCCAGGGAAGGCTGCCTGGGGCACATGGGAGGGGGAAGGCTCAGGCTCGAAGGCATCAATCACCCCCTATGAGTCTATCCCTGGGAGAAGTAATGAAGCACAGGGCTTGTGACATCCCTAACGGGGTGTGACACTGTCCCCAGAGCAGCGCACGCATCACTATCTCGGAAGGGTCCTGCCCCGAGCGCATCACCACGATCACCGGCTCCACCGATGCCGTCTTCCGCGCTGTCTCCATGATCGCCTTCAAGCTGGAGGAGGTAGACAGCCCTCCTACATCCCCGCCAGGTGCCCACACACCTGCGGGATCCTTGGGGTCTGACACTGCATCCCACATCCCTCACAGGACCTGGGAGCAGGGAGCGATGGGGTGTCAGCAGGCAGAGCACCGGTGACCCTGCGCCTCGTCATCCCGGCCAGCCAATGCGGTTCCCTCATCGGCAAGGCGGGAGCTAAGATCCGGGAGATCCGGGAGGTCAGGCTGAGGGCAGGATGCCCTTTTTGCCCTGGAGGCACAGAGCCCTGGGTGTGGGGGCTGCCACAGTCCCACAGGGGCTGGGGGAGGTGATGCAGGAGAGGGAGCATCACCCTGCAGGTCCTGCAATGGTTCCTGGGGGCTCGGGAGGGGGACAGGGGAGGTGTGAGGTGCTGAGCCCTGACAGGGAGTGGTTGGGGGATGCCAGCATCTCTTTTTGCTTCCTGCAGAGCACAGGGGCACAGGTGCAGGTGGCTGGTGACTTGCTGCCCAACTCCACTGAACGGGCTGTCACCGTCTCAGGAGTGCCAGACACCATCATCCAGTGCGTGAGGCAGATTTGCGCTGTCATCCTGGAGGTACCTGCCAAGCCCCATGCCCAGCCCAGGGGGCATCTGCTACCCACCTCCCCCTCCCCAAGGCTTCCCACACCTATCTGGACCCTAACACCAGGGTCCCCTTGTGTGGAAACCCATAGGAGCACCCTGCCTTCATGGTGCTGGGAGCTATGCCCAGCTTGCTGGGGGCATAAAGGGGCAGAGGGTCCTTGGGGCATAAAGGGGCATTCAGCTTCATCTCTCATCTCCTCCACCTCCTTCCTTCTGTCTCCAGTCGCCTCCGAAGGGGGCCACCATACCCTACCACCCTGGTCTCTCCCTGGGCACCATCCTGCTCTCTGCCAATCAGGTAAGAGGCCACAGCATCTCCAAGGGCATGAGGTGGCCAGGGGGGCAGCCTCTGACAGCAAGAGGAAGCTCTGGTGGGTTCAGGGTAGTCTCTCTGTCCCAGGGGCGAGTGACCTGAGACAATGGTCCCCACCTGGCTCCCCACTGATGCCCCTTTTTTCTCTCCCCAGGGTTTCTCCATGCAGGGCCAGTACAGTGGGGTCTCTCCTGCAGAGGTGAGTCTGTCCCTGTTGCAGAGGGGTCTGTGCCCACCGGGATGGGTGCTGCTGGGAATGCCTGTCTTGGGAGGCACTGGGGCACAGGGGACCCTCTGCCGTCACCCCTAACACCACCTTCCTCCTCTTCTCACTGCCTGGGCAGGTGACAAAGCTGCAGCAGCTGTCAGGGCATGCGCTTCCCTTCGCCCCCCTGGGCCATGCACCCACCATGATGCCAGGTGAGCATCTCCCATGCTCTCCCCAAGGCTGGGGATGTGGGTGCCCCTCCTGATCCACCCTGACACCTGGCCCTGATGAAGGGGTTTCCATCCTCTGCACCCTTTCCAATCTCAGCCCCCCCAGCATGTCTACCTGACCCCCCAGCACAACCCTGTCATTGTTTTCCTGGGGTCTCTGCACCCACCAGTGCACCCCAGTCCTGCAGTGGGAGAGCACCAGCACCAAATTATGACTTGTGTCCATGTCCTGTCCTCCCTGCCTCTCCCCAGGGATCCTCCAGTTTTGTCCCCAGGGCCACTGACCGCCCCAGTATGGGGCTGGGGTAGGGGCACAGAGTTACTGGAGTCCTGCCCCCCCATTGCTAACATCCCTGTCTCTCTCTCTCCAGGCCTGGATGCCAGCTCCCAGAGCAGCTCCCAGGAGTTCCTGGTGCCCAATGATGTATGTACTGGTCTGGGAATGACAAGGGGGACCACAGCTTGTCCCCACCCATGTGTCTCATTCTAGAGGCACTTTGCAGAGGCCAGCACCCACTGGCCCACACAGTGGAGGCTCTGCCAGAGCTTAGGAGCAGGAGGGAGTAGCTGGGGCAGAAGAAAAGGGAAACACTGAAACACAGGGCAGGGGGAAAGGGTTTGGCCAATGCCAAGGAATGGCCTTGACATGTGGCACAATGCCAGCTAGAGGGACTTGAGTGAGACCAAAAGCAGGGTTTGCCCAAGGAAAGCAGTGCCCTGCCCTCCCAGTGCCTTCCACAGTTTCACCAACCCTCCGAGGTGTAGGGCGTGTCCAGGTGAGCCCCTGGGAGCTCCCTGCTTGGCAAGACTGCTCTGGCTGCTCCTGGCTCACCCCATCCCTGCCCCTTCAGCTCATCGGCTGCATCATCGGCCGGCACGGCAGCAAGATCAGTGAGATCAGGCAGATGTCGGGCGCCCACATCAAGATTGGCAACCAGACCGAGGGCTCCAGTGAGCGGCATGTGACCATCACAGGGACCCCTGTCAGCATCACCCTGGCTCAGTACCTCATCACAGCCTGGTAGGTGTCAACCTGGGGGGGGACACTCATGCTGGGTGCTAGTGCGGGGTGGCAGTTCTCCAGCACCCCAAGGCAGCTTTTGGAGGATACCCCCACCACAGCATCCTCAGGATGGATGAGCTGGGTGGTGCTTTGAGATCCTGAGGTGGTAGGTGCAGGACCCAAGACCCACCAGATTTGAGCCCCAGCTTTTTAATCCTGCTCAGTGGGATACCCACGATGTGCCATGGAGACGTGCCAGAAGGAACGGGGCGTGCGGTTCCTGCACCCTAACGTTGCAGTGGGAGAACCACTCTGTCACCATGGTACTCACCATCATCCTTCTCTCTTGCTTCCCCAGCTTAGAGACGGCTAAATCTACCTCCCAGGTGCCACCAGGCCCTGGCTCCATGGACCTCGGCATGGGCTTCTCCCAGCCCCTCGCCCCAGGCTCCGGTGCGGCACTTCCTGCTGTTGCCCCAGCCCCCCCGGCCCTGCTGGGCACCCCCTACGCCATCTCCCTCTCCAACTTCATCGGCCTGAAGCCGGTGTCCTTCCTGGCACTGTCCCCATCCTCCGTGGCAGGTCCCAATGGCGGCACCACCACCTACACGACCAAGATCTCGGCAGCCAACGGCACCAAGAAAGCTGACCGGCAGAAGTTCTCACCCTACTGAACCCCACTGGTGGGTGGGCCAGCGGGTCCAGGGTGCTACTCAGTAACAAGGACACCTTCCCACCACCCACCCTGACCTCAGCCTCTGCCAGGTGCCCCATGTCCTCCACCCCAGGGAAGGGAAGGGTCTTCCTGGTGGTGATGCCCGCTGGAGGAAGGGGCTGTTTCGTTGCCTGCTGCCTGTCCCAGCAGCGCTGTGCCCCCCTCCCTGATTTTCTGCACAGAGACCATGTGTCCTGGTATTGGGTGGGGAGCCTGTCCCTGCCGGCTTAGGGTCCCTTCTCCCAGTGCCCTGTGCTGGTGTGGGACCCCTGCCTCCTGCTCCTCATCCTGCCTGCCCTGCCATCCTGCTCATGCCCACACTCCATCTGGCACCCAAAAGCCAGCTCCCACTGGATGAGGACTGCCTGGCCTCTCCAGGAGTCCCCAGTCCACTGGCTCTGGTGGGGGGCCCTCGCTGGGCCACCCTGGGGAAATCGCCTCCCAGCAACCCCATCCAAGAGCCAGTCCCTGCTGGCTTGGAAATGCTGTATATATATGAGTCTATATTTTTTCCTCCTTTGTAACTTATCAATGGTTTAATAAAAAGATAAAATTTACAAGAAAATAACAATAATAATAATAATAATAATAATAATAATAATAATAGTAATAATAATAATATTCCCCACCCTGGATGGAGACTTCCCCCAGAGCAGGGGTGGCCCCAGCTCCTGGGTACTTGGGTGGTGGCTGGAAGGGCATCCCTGTGTCTAGGAGGGGATGCTGGCCTTCAGCCCCATCTCTCTGGGGGTCTTCCTAGAGCCCCTCCCTGCCACAGGGCAGTTAGAGAGGCCATAGGGCAATTTTCCCTCAGGCCTGCAGTTACTACTGGAGGAGGGACATCTCCAACCCACCATGCCAACACCATCCCCGGGACCTTTGTGGGTGGGCTGGGGGTGATGTACCCCCGCAGCATTCCCCAAAAGGGTCCGGTCCTCTTTCTAGCACTGGGGACCCCATAAGAGTGTCCCCAAGCCCATCAAAAGCAATGCAACTGAAGGGGAACAGAAGCTCCTGATCCCCTCTGGCTGCTGCTGCCCTGGGGCACCCCACGCAGCCATCCCCCACCACCCTGTGTTACCATGTCCACCCCAGCGTGCCCTTGGCCAGCAGCCCGGTTTGGCTGGCACGTGGCACTGCTGGCCGGGCTTCAGCTGGGCAGCTGTGTCCATAAACAGCCCGGCATGGACCCCTGGACAGGCAGTTCCCCCCCAGGGGGGTGATCACTGCCAGCTGAGGGGGACAGAGGGCACAGCCAGGCATGGCCATGGGCATTGCATGCTGCCATGCCAGCAGGACAAACAGTGACACAGCCAGAGCCAGCCCTGTGGGTGTGTCCTCCTGATCCGTGTCACAGGGAGCAGGAGCTCCTCCACACCGATGTTAGTTTTGGGTTAAACAGCCAAGGATGGAGGTCTCCATGCCTGCCATCCAGGCTCAGCAGCGGGCTCGGGGCCCTGGTGTTACTGGTGTTAGTGGCATTAGCTGGAACATTGCTCCTGGGTAGGATGCAAGGGACATCTGCTCTTCCCCACTGGCCAGGAGAGCTCCCAGCAGGGCAATGGAGATGGAGGTGTCCCTGCCCCTGTGCAGGAGCCCCTTGGCATTCCATGTCTTGAGGAGAGCCCATCCATGGAACTGGGCTGTGCTGGTGGAGCCGGAGACAATTCCAGCCTGCAGAAGAGAGACGTGACTTCCCCAGATCTGCTACCTTCTCCCGGTGGAGAAACCGTCTTCCAGCACAAGCTCAGAGGAGAGGCAAAACCTGAAGAAGGACTCCTCCAAATCCAAGAGATTGGGTCCAGGCAGGTCTGATGGGTCCCTGGCAGGTTTCCTGCTCAGCACAGTGGGACAGAGCCTCCTTCTCAGCTGCTCTCTTCAGGAACTTGACCCGGGGTGGGGAAGCCCGCTGTGGTCTGGTCCAGCCTGTTCCTGGGGCTGGGGCTGATGCAGCTGGTGTGGGTCTCCAGTGTGCAAGTTGCTCTCTGGAGGAACTGCAAGAAGTTTTCCTGAACAGAAGCCTCTGAGATGGAAAGACAGAGCTCCTGACCCAGTGGACGGTTAAGACAGCTGCGCCGGAGCCGGGCCAGCTCCTCACGGATTTGGCGGTTCAGCAGCCCGTAGAAGAAAGGATTAATGGCAAAGGAGGAGTAGGCAATCCAGGTGACCACCATCTCCCCGTGCCCACCACCCACAGTACCAACAGTGACAGAGGAGTGCAAGTGGAAAGCAAAGAAAGGCAGCCAGCAGCACAAGAACTGTCCCACAATGAGGACCAAGGTGAGGATGGCCTTGTTGCTTCCCAGAAGGCGATCTGGGATCAGTCTGGGCAGCATCAGGATCCTGGCAGTGAGGATGGTCACTTGGCTGGCGATGGAGTCACATCGGTGTCTGGGTGCAACTGCCTGTGCCGGCACAGGCGCCTGCTGCAGGGATGCAGTCCGGGCCACGCGGTAGATGCTGGAGTAGACAGCAAGGATGATGATGGTGGGCAGAATAAAGCAGGTGATGCTGAAGAGGATCACAAAAACCTTCTTGTGGGCCCCGGGGCTCCAGTAGACTGTGCAGCGGCTGGCGCTGGTGGCCCCGTTGCCATGAGGCCACGCCACCAGTGCCAAGACAGTGATGAGAACGGACTTGACCCAAATGAAAATCACTCCAGCCACTGCCAGCCTGATGGTCATCTTGACCTCATACCTCAAGGGGTGGACGATGTAGTAGTACCGCTCCACACTGATGATAGAGATGGTGAGAATGGAGGCACTGATGAAGCAGATATTCAGGAATATCACGGCCTTGCATTCAGCAATGCTGTAGATCACCCTGTTGAAGCAGGAGGAGCTGGAGATGATCCCCAGGGGCATGAGGAAAATGGCTGAGAGGAGATTGACCACACAGAGGTGGCAGACGAAGATGAACTTCCTGAAAAGGGGTGTTTTGAGGATGATGACCATCACCACGATGTTGGCCACCAGGGCGGTGAGGGTGAGCAGGATCATGCAGAAGAGGCCCACCACCTCCTGGGCAATGGAGTGCTCGGGGACGGAGAGCAGCTCTAGGCTGTCTGTGGTGTTTGACCCCGTCTGGCTCGCCATCCCCCTCCAGGGCTAAGCCAGCAGTTCCAGTGCCTGGGCAGCAAGGGCTCTTCTCCTGTGTCCCAGAGAGGGTAACCCCACCACAGCCATGGCTGCTACCTTCTCCTTGCCTGTTGGGATCGGGAGCAGGGTGTGAAGGGAAAGAACGAAAGTGGAGAAGAGCCACAGAGAAACACAGAGACAACCAGCACACCCCTCTAAGGTGCTGGAGGAGGGAGAGGTAGCCAGAGAAGTCATAGCACCCTGGCTGAACCAGAGCTGCCACCCAGGCTGTCTGCAACCTGGCCAGGGATAGCATTGCTAGAACCTGTGGGCACCCATGCCAGCCTGACACCCCGTCCCCCTCTCCAATGGCACCAGTACGTCCCGAGGAGGGACAACACAACTTGCCTGTGCCAACCCTCTTGCTCTGGCCACGGGGGACCCTGGGGTGGGTGGGATTCAGCGCACCTTTGCTCCTGGGGAGATGGGTGATGCTCCTCTCCTCACTGGGGTCCCTCTTGCTGGTGTTGCTCCCGCAGCAGAACCGGGGCTGCCGGCCCTGTGTGAGGCCACGCTCTCCCTTCCCCGCTCCCGTCACCCGCTCGTCATCCTGTTTGCCTGCAGCCCGCCAGCTGCGGATGGCACCAGCTGTCACTCCCGGCGCTGCCTGCACTGCCTGCACCCGTGGCAGTCCCGCAGGGACAGCTGCTGGGTCCTAGCAGCCGGCAGGGGCTCAGGAAGGGGGGACCGGGGTCCCTGAGCCCTGTGCCCGCCAAGAATGGCCACCCACTGCACCAGGCCTGGTCCTTCCAGAGGAACAGCTCAGCCCTCAGGTCCCTGGGGCTCAAGGGACAGAGCTACAGGTAGGTCTGCAGCAAATTGTCTCCACTGGCACATGGATGCTCATGGGGCATTGGGGTAACACAGCTGGGAGTTGCCCTTCCCTGGCAGCCTGAGCACCCGGACAAGGGGCACACCTGAGCACAGAGAAGGGCTTGGCAAGGGTGCCAGGCTGAGGCAGGACAGCAAGCATGGCACTAGAGGGAGGGCAGGTGTCAGGAACCAGACAGGCACTCACTCTCAGGATGGATGGATTAATTCCTCCATGCCCATGCAGGGCAGCAGATCTTGCTCATCCTCTGGAGCTCTGATGCCACGGGGTGGGCATGAGCCATGTGCCTTGCTAAGGTGATGAGAGCAGCTGGCTCTCAAAGACATCAGCTTTCATCTGAAGCTCTGGAGGGGCCAGAGCCACCCGTGCCATCCCTTCAGGGACCCCCGACACCCTTCCCTATAGCACACCCGCCTTGCCGGGCAGGAAAGCGAGAGCACCGCTCGGTACAAGGCACGGTGCTTTTATTCACAGTCAAAGCAAGCTCAGTCCCCATGCCAGCCTGTCCCTTGCCAAGCCCCAGGTGGGGTGGCCGGAGTGTCCAGATCACTGTGCTCTGGGCTGATGGGTGTCACCAGCCGGTGCTGGCCCAGGGCCACAGTGCTCCCAGGCACCCTCAGAAGTGGAGCTGGACAAGGTAGCGGATCCGGCACTGGCTTTCCTGGTAGATGAGGTACTCGCTCTGGCTGAAGGAGGAGTCCTTGTAGGCGGGCATGGGGATGGGCTTGCCCTGACACACCAGCACCTTCTTGCCATCCAGCAGCACCTCCTCGTCCTGTGCAGGATCTGGGCCAGAAGACACCCCACCACTACATCAAACCTGAGATCTGGCCTCTCTCCCCCCATGCCCTGTGCCCACCACAGCCCCACAGCCACCACACCCCTCCTGCCCCAGGCTCACCCGGCTCTGTCCGGCCACAGGCCAGGACACTGTCATAGCCAGCAGGTGGCTGACACAGCGTGGGGTCATCGCAGGTGATGTGGTAGGGCTTGCCCAGGGCCACCTCCGTCAGGAACATGATGCCAACCTTCTTAGATGTACAGCCCACTGCCATGGGAGAAAGGGATGGGGATGATAGCACCATCCCTGGTGTTCCCATCTGGTTGTGCCCAGGCTACGCTGGGACACAGGGACCATGGCTGGGAGGGGGTTTGGCATGCCCACAGCTGCCTGGCAGGGGCTATGCAAAGGCAGCCAGGCTCACACAGACCCTGTGGGCATCACGAGCAGCCCTGCCCATCCCAGGACCCTCACCATAGCAGGCTGATTTGCTGTTCTCAGAGGCGAAGTAGATGCCCTTGCCCACACGCCCGCCTGAGTGGGGCATGATGCGCAGCCCACTCTTCAGGATGGCCGCCACCACCGCCACGTTGGTGCCATGCCAAAGCAGGCGCCGGTGCTCCAGGAGGTCATGGGCCTTGAAACGCTCATCCTGGAGAGATGCAGAGCAAAGGGCTCTCCACAGAGGGAGACATGGGTGCCCAGGGGTGGAGTACTGCCACCCACCTCCCCAGTCCAGCCCCAGTGCCTGGCTGGAGGGGCAGGAGACGGGGTGCCTGTTTGGCCATGGCCAGCTGGGCTAAATCCCCTCCTGGATGGAGAAGCCCTAAAGCAATCCTGGGGTGCAACCATGGCTTCCCCACTGTGACATGGGGAAAATCACCTCCTCCTCACCTCACCATCTCGGGCCACTTGCCAGATGTTGAGGATGCGGAGGTTGTGCCCAGTCTGCGTCACGTAGGTTTGGATCAGCTGACGAGGGCGAGGCAAAAAAGCTGTGTCACTGCAGGCAGCCATCCCAGCAATGCCCATGGTCCCTCTGGGACATTAGGAACCTTTGGGGTGCCCACAGGCCTGACATAATTGCTTCCCATCATGGGACGCTGTGGCACAAGCAGCACCTGGTATTCCCGGGAAGCTGGGTCCAGCAGGGAAAGCTGGCAGCAGAGCAGGGCGTAATCCTGATCCAGTGGATGGGTGACTTCTTTCTCCTCCTCCTCCTGCTCCTTCACTTTCTGTGCCTGCAGGCTCTGTGCCACCTCAATGTCGGCCAGCACCTGGCAGGAACAGAGCAGGGACATCCTCACCGCCAGTACTGGGCACTGTGCCGGGGGACCAGGGCAAGCCCAGCCTCCTGCCAGCAGCTCCTGCCCCACTGGGAAGGGATGCCACCCACTATGTTCTCTGGCATCTCACCAACAGCATGTCCTTCTTGGCACGCAGCAGGTCAGGGGAGTTGATGAGGGGTGGCCGTGCCCGTCCAAAGTTGTGTGGGACGATGGTGTAGAAGCGTGAGGAGAGCTCCTCCAGGCGAGTGGCCTGGGGGGGCTGCTCCCTCAGCGCTGCCTCCAGCTCCTCCAATGCCTCAAAGCCCCTCGCGATCTGCTGCTTGCTCAGCTTGCCCAGAGGCATCTTCTTCACATCTACAGGGGAGGACAAGGTGAACCCATCCGCCCCACTCGCCCCACAGCTACTTCCAAGAACCTCCAGTATCACCATGGGTAAGTGTGGGCAACCAGCATGAGGTGTCCACAGTCCCATCAGGTGCCAGGATATCAGAGAGGATGCTCTAAAATCCGTCAGCAGCTCTGCTCCATTCACCTCCCCCCCAGACCGAGCCCACGCCACCCATCAACCCCTTGCCTCCTACCAATATTCATGGTCTGCATGGCATCCCGGAACGTGTCACTGCTGAAGATGAGGGACACCAGGTCCTGTGTGGCTCTGTCCAAGGTGCAGGGCAGCACCCGCTGCTTGCAGACCTTGTCCCCATCCACGGCATCCACCTGCAGACACCCCACATCAGCTGCGAGCCTGCGAGAGGCTGTGAGAGCACAGTACCAGGGCTGCCCATCTCTGTGAGGAGAGCCTGATCCCGGGGCAGCAGAGCAATGGGCAGGTGCTGCCTCCACTTTCCATGGCCGATGCCACCCAGAAGGCCACGTTTCTCATTCAGGATGCCCTCCCACTCCATTTTAACCCATTAGCCCCAAATCTCTGCCTTCAAGCTGTTTCAGCATGCACCCAGACTCCCCTCAAAACCCATCCCATCCTGCTGACCCTCTTGGATGTCGTGGTGTTCAGTGGGCCACGAGTGCAATGAGGACCATCCCACCACAGTGACTCCCTGGGTGCCCGCAGTACTCACCCTGAGGGCAACCTCCACCTCCTGCCCAGCCCCTGGCTGCACCTCGATGAGTGTGTACTTCCCTGGCTGGGCAACGAAATTCTCCCTTGTTGCCCAGCTGTTCTTGGTCTTCTCCCGAAACTTCTTCTCAAAGTCCTTCTTGGCAGCTTCCAGGGAGGCACAAGGCATGAGCTTGGACTGGCCCACCTCTCCCTGGCAGTGGACAGCAGTGGTCAGGACCTGCCCTGCATTCCTGCTCCACCAGCCCCATGCGGGTGGAAGCAGGCAGGAACCAGGGGGGCAGGGCTGTAGGGCAGTGAGCAGGAATATGCTGAGCCACCAGCTCAGGAAGACATCCCAGGACTCCTTGCTGGGCTCTCACACTCATATTCACTGCAGTGACAGGTGCCACGTGCCCCAGCCAGGCTGACCATGGTTTGTGGGGGCAAGTCCTTGAAGCCTCCCCATTAAAGGGCTATAGCAGGACAGTTGGTTGCTCGCTTTGGGACCAGGGAAAAAGGATGGGGACCACCAGGTTCACCCTCAGCTTTTGGGGATCCTAAGGCAGGGTGGGAACAGCTGAGGAGCGGGGGATGAGCAGTGCCAGGGTGAACTCACCACGCGGCCCCAGCGGCTCCAGACACTGTAGGCACCATCATGCTCAAGGAGCTGAATGATGTAGAACTTGTTGTTGTTGGCGCTGATGTTGGTCTGGTTAAGGGTGCAGTCATAGTCCTCATAGACCTACAGCAAGTGACATGGCCTGGGCTGGCACCTGGGCAGCGTTTGGGGAAGGAGAGGGTGCAGAAATGTCCCACTGGGAACACATGGGGGTCTGCAAGGAAAATTTGGGCCGACCCTGTGTCAACCATGCAGGGGCTGTTCTGGGACTCCCCCAACCCTCCCACCCACACCCTCCCATCCCTGCCCCTCTGGGTACCTCAGCCCTGCTCTCACCCGGGCATCTGGTGCCGTGCTCAGGGGGCACAGCCCATCAATGGTGGGGGGGGGCTTCTCCTTGGGAGCAGTTTTCAGGGCTGCCAAGGTGGAGCTCCAGGTGTCATCCTCCTCTTCCCCTTTCGCTTTCTTTTCCCTGCTGTCTGGCTGCTTCGAGGAGGATGCCTGGCGCTTGGAAGCCATGACTTAGCCCCCACTCCCCGCCGCGGGATCAGGGCAGCCTTAATCCCCCAGAAAAATCCTTGGAGACAGCAGAGAGAGAGGTGAGAGATGCCGAGCTGCCCTTCCGGGAAAGTCCTGTGGGCTGGGCCTTGCTTTCCCTGTGCCTTCAGCCTACAGCAGGGCAGGAGGAGGGGATGGGACCTCTGCCCACAAACTGTCTGAGCATTATCCCTCTGTTCAGAGTGGGTGGAAGAGCCTCTCAGCACCCTTCAGCCCTTGAGGGACCCCGAAGTGCAAAGAGCCCAGTGACGCAGAGCTGAGGGGGAACACAGGGAGACTCAGCTGCTTGCACAGCAAACTTGCGTCAGAAGAGCTGGAAGAGGACAAGGGCCTGCCGGCCCCCACCTCCCCTCACTAGGACCCCCCAATCCACAGGAGTGTGTCCCCAAGGCTATGCAGGAGAGGAAACAATGCAACGACACCCTCCAAACATGCAATGCCATCCCCCCAGTCCCTCTCAGGACGAGTGAAGTGCTCTGATTTGGGCATGGGGGGGGGCTTGGACAGCCCTGTCTGCTATGCCCCCCGCCAGTCCCCGCTGAAGAGGGGGTGCTGGGGGCAGCAACAGGGAACAGCCATGTCCTACCTGCTCCCAATGCCCGGGGCTGCCTGCCGAGGAGCTGCCAAGAGCCTTCAGGCAGGTCGGGCAGCCTGCCTAGAGGAGAAACTTTTTCCTTAGGCAGCAGCCACAGATGACAGCGGAAACAGCTGTCACGCCTCCGGGTAGCGCATGCACCCTGTGACAGGCTTGCCTGTTGCCTGGCTGCACTGCCTGTGCTGTACTGCCTGTGCTGCCTGTGCTGCC
>VZRS01002006.1:0-12088 GCA_013398055.1 Ifrita kowaldi
TCCTTTGGGGCTGTCCTTTGGGGGATGCTTCTCTCCATGACGGATTAACAGGGAGGAGGAGCACATCCCTGCCCACTGAGGGTTACGAGGATTTACCCCCTCTGCTCCTGATTCCCTCCTCCAGCCCCAGGCCGTGCACCCTGGCAGCACCACCCGTGCCAGTTCCTCTCTTGTACTGGAGGGACAGGCCCTGCCCCTCCTGTTTCCCCCTGCCATGAGGACCTCGCAGTAACGGGGGGTTTGGCCCCACAGATGAGTTCCCGGTGTCCTGGCCGTGGGGTGCTCCCTCCTCATCCCTTGCGCCTTATCTCTGGGACAGGAAGGGTTAATTAACCCTGTGCGTGATGGGGCAAAGAGCAGCGGGAGGGTGAGACTCGTCCCCAGCCCCATGGGCCACAGAAGGAAGGGGTGGGAGGTCCCTCAGCAGCAGGGTGTGACACGGGCTGTGCCAGCCCTGCTGGAAGCGTCCCGGAGCCTCGGTCCCCCCAGGGGACACTGGAGGCACTTGGCAGCTGCCTCGTGCCCGGCCTGGCTCTCAGCTGCGTGGCATTTGTGACGAGGCAGCCTGAGCAGGAGGAGTGTCAGCAGCAACCCCGTTTCTAATGTGCTCTGGGATCCGTCTGTGCAGGATGCTGCGGGGAACCCAGGCACTGGAATATTATCGTTAGCATCATTATTATTATTATTGTTATTATTATCATCATCTCTATTCCCCTGCTGCTGCTGGTGGTGGCTGCACAGCAAACCCAGCCCGAGCTGCTCTGGTGGCATCTCCCTCCAGCCACCCCAACTCCCCATTGCTTTGACGAGACAAAAATCACCCCCAAGAAGATCTCGGTTTTCGCAATGCTGATTTCTGTTTAGTTAATTAAGTGGTTTTAGTTCTAGTTTTCAGCACTCTGCACTTCCAGTGCAAAAAGCCAGTCGGTTGGAGGGGAATGAAATGATGGTGTCCCAGAATTCTGCAAGAAAGAGGGAGAGGGACACATCACAAGAGCGCGTAGGGACAGGACAGGGCAAGGTGGCTTCACACTGACAGAAAGGAGGATTAGATTAAATATTAGGGATAAATCCTTCCCTGGGAGGGTGGGGAGGCCCTGGCACAGGGTGCCCAGAGAAGCTGTGGCTGCCCCCAGACCCCTGGCAGTGTCCAAGGCCAGGCTAGATGGGGCTTGGAGCAGCCTGGGAGAGTGGAAGGTGTCCCTGGTGAAAGCTGGAACTGGATGAGCTTTAAGGTCCTTCCATGCTGTGTTTTTATGAATTCTCAGGAAGGAAAATGCAGTTTTCAGTAGGTCCATAGCCACAGAGACTGACCTGTGCCCACCGCCACAGGGAAAGAGGGGAAAGAGGCAGCCCTGATCCCAAATCCCCACTCGCTGTCACTTTTGGTGCCACCTCTCCCCACCCAGACAGCAAGGGTGATAATCACCTCCCCTGGCATGGGGAGGGTTAATTAGGCAGTGTTTGTTCAGTGCTGTGAATAGGTAAAATGCTGTCTAAGTGCCGAGCATTATGATTAATAACATCCAGCCTGCTAAGGCAAAGTGCTTAGAAGGATTCAGAAAGGATTATTCATTTATATGAATACAGAGGATATCTACAGTTACATTAAATGGGATAAAAATCTGCAGGGGACCTAAACCCTCATGCTTCAGGACATAAACCAGCCATTAGCTGCCTGGGTTGGGAAGGAAGAGCTCTCGGAACACTTTAGCAAAGTGTCACAGTGCTCAGCAGGAGACCCTCATCTTCCTTGCCAGCATCCAGGACCTGCTCCTCAGCCCGGCCAAATCTGCATCTTCCTGGCAGCTCACAGTCCCAGGATCCCAGAATCACAGAATATCCTGAGTGGGGAGGATCATCAGTCCAACTCCTGGCCCTGCACAGACGCCCCAACAATCCCACCCTGTGCATCCCTGGGAGCATTGTCCAAACGCTCCTGGAGCTCTGGCAGCCTCGGGGCCGTGGCAGATAATGTTGTGACCACGAATTCCAGATATTTCCTGGCTGCCCTGGCTGTGCCACCCTTGTGCCACCACTCACTTGCATCCTGGACCATCCTGGTGGGCACGCAGCCCCTTGCTGTGCTCCAGGGCACTGGGACAACGTGGCACAAAGACAGATGACCCTGAGCTCACCGCTTTGTGCTCCTCTATTAAAACTGAGGAAAGGAGGGACCCTGGGTGGTGATGGTGATGCTGAGAGCAGGAGGGGTGAGGGGCAGCTGGTGCCTGACACCGAAGCCTCTCAGCACAGGTCCTCACAGTGTTGTGTCTGCTCAAAACACCCCCTGCACCCCCAATTTCTGCATTTTGTTCCTCAAACAGGAGCGTCTTCAGCAGAAACTCTAATTCTGCACTCGCCTTCAGAAGCTGATCTGCAGGGCTTTACTCGGGATTGTTCAATATTCCTTCACATTTTTGCTATAATTTTTTTTGGTGTGGGTTGTTTCGGTGGTTTTTTGGGGGGGGTTAGTGTTTTTTTTGGTGGGGGACAACAAAAAAAGTGCTGAAGGTGCAAATGTATCGCAAAGATTTGCAGGAATTGCTGTCCGTGTGGTATTTTTGGTCTCAGCAGCAAGAAGAATAGACCCCAAATCTGCTCTTGGACAGCGATGAGAAAATAAGGATTGCAAGAAATTAAACTGAGGAAATGCAGAAAATCATAATGCAGGAAATTAAAAGGCAGTAAATTCCAAACCGATAGGAGTTTTTCTCCAGCCTGTGGTTAAGCTGCAGAGCTCATTGCCGTGAGATATTAAAATAGGCTGGGGGTGCCTGTGAGCAGCAGCATCTGCAGTCACTGCGAGCACAGTCAAGGACTTTAACCCTCCTCCTGCACAGCACAGCCTGACCCTGCCGTGCCTGTGGGCAGCAAGGAGCTGCTGCAGGAGGGGTCTGAGGGCAGCAAGGAGCTGCTGCAGGAGGGGTTTGAGGGCAGCAAGGAGCTGCTGCAGGAGGGGTTTGAGGGCAGCAAGGAGCTTCCTCAGGAGGGACTCGAGGGCAGCAAGGAGCTGCTTCAGGAGGGATTCAAAGGTGGCCTGACTGTGTTAAGAGTTAATGAAACGCTCTGTCCATCCTGCACCCCCAGCTGTGGTGTCCCCGAGTTCTGCCAGGTGCAGCCCCGTGATCCCTGTGCCCAAAGGAGCTCCCTGGGTCTGCAGGATCCCAGGAAAAGGGCCAAGGCAATGGTAGGATGAGGTGATGAGCTTTTTGGGTTGAACAAAGTGGGAGCAGAGCCTCTGGAATTCTGGTTCTGCTGAGGCTTGGCTGCGATGTCTCTGCTCTTCAGCAGCAACCCCCTGCAGCCCTGCAAGGTCTCCCACTTGATGACCTCGTGCCTGAGCCCTCAGTGCCACCCCAGGGACATTCTGGCATTTTCCTCAGGCAGCCAGGCCCCCGTAAATGTCTCGGTGCATCCCTCATCACCAGGACTAGGATATGGGATTTGGGATGGCCCTCCAGACCTGTGAGCCCTTCAGCTGTGAGGGTTGCCAAAGCAGCACTTCCAGCCCATTCTGCAGGTGAAAATGCTCAGCAGCAACAAGGGACTTGTTCCGGGTGCTCCAGCCCCGAGGTGCCCCGAGCCAGGAGGTGACACGGACACCCTGGCACTTCCCTCTCGCTGTGCTCATTACAACAACCGAGGCCTTTTGGTGTGCTGAGAACGAGCCAAACCCAATTTGCGTCATCTCCTAATGTGTCTCTAATACCTTACATTGGATCCAATTAGGTGATGGCAGCCCCGGCAGCAGCAAGGGGGGCTCAGCCTTCATCCCGACATTGATCCTAACGAGCAGCAGGCAGAGGGGTGTCCCCCGGAGCTGCTCTTTGTGGTGCTGCAGCCGCTCGGCGCTGCTGAATGTGCACTTAACACAAAGTGCTACCTGCGGAAGATGCTCGGCGAGAGGGAGCCGACACGGGGCCGTGTAATTTATGCCTCTGGAATAGGATCCTCCATGGGCATTACAACAGCGCACTCGGAGAGGACTCGGCTGCCTGCTGGAGAAGAAAGGAAGGCTTTAAGTGAAGATTTAAAGAAGGGGATGGAGCAGCTACAAAGGAGGGGAACACACGCCCTCCAGCTGTGGAAGAAGGCAGAAGGGAGGCTGAGATAAAAGGCGAGCTTTGATCTTCCTCGATTCATCGGGCTTCGATCAGCGCGTCCCGCTGTGCCGGGGCTGGGCTGGGAGTGCCTCGGTGGGAGCTGCCCGCCGGGAAAGGCACGTCCGTCCCTGTCCCCTGACCTGCCTGGCCTGGGATGGGCTGGGAGTGCCTCGGTGAGAGCTGCCCGCCGGGAAAGGCACGTCCGTCCCTGCCCTGCCTGGCCCCGGGATGGGCTCTCCCTTTTTGGGACCCCTGCGTGGTCCCAGTGCCGCTCCTCAGCTGCTGCCTCCAGCTGTGCCGGGGCTCTGCTGCAGGAGAGCTCCCAGGAGCAGCTGGATTTCCTCTTTATTGGTTTAAAAGTACTTAAATCCACTCCTTTCCCCACCTACATGCTGCTGTGTGATCCACAGGAGTTCAAGGCCAAAATTTACCCTGACTCCCAGGGCTTCTGCTGCTGGCATTGTAGGGAAGACCCAGAGCGCACGAGGAGTGATGAAATGTTGGGTTTGGGCATGGTTCAAACAACACAGGAAACCTCACGCTCATGTTCAGATGCCCAGTGTCAAACAAACCCTCAGGCACACATTCCTGCTTCGGCAGCTTGAGAAGAGCTCAGGGCAAAATTGAATCCCTGACAGAGCAGGGAGAGAGCCAGAGCTCCCAGTGCCACAGCCTGCGGCTCCAGGATGCTCCTAGGACTGGCACAGGCTGGACTGCAGAGCCTCCTTGGAGCTGAAGAACGAGAGGGGATGTCCCACTGCTCCAAGGAAACTGTCAGGAAATTCCAAGGCCAACGGAGTCAGTGCTCAGGGATCAGAAGCACATGCACGAACTGAAGGGGTTTTGCAATGTTTGTGCTGGCCTGCAGTGACACAGGGCCTGTGCACACAAGTGACACAAGGTGTAGGTGACACCAAACCCACCCAATGCTGTTCAGTGCCCCAGGGTGGCCTCACAGCCCAGCAGGGATTTGATGCACCAAAACCTCAAAAGGACAGGTTCTCGCACCCATTAAGTCACCTTGAATTAATCAAGACAAGTCCAGGATGTCCCAGGACATCCCCTTGCCTGTGTTGGTCACTCACCAGAATCCCCAGGGAATGGGCACGGCCCCGAGGCTGCCAGAGCTCCAGGAGCGTTTGGGCAGTGCTGCCAGGGATGCCCA
This sequence comes from Ifrita kowaldi, assembly GCA_013398055.1. Taxonomy (NCBI): domain Eukaryota; kingdom Metazoa; phylum Chordata; class Aves; order Passeriformes; family Cinclosomatidae; genus Ifrita; species Ifrita kowaldi. The sequence goes on from VZRS01002006.1 coordinate 5,272, forward strand.
GGGTGGGATTTGGGGAGTCTGGGCAGGGCCAGGGGCTGGGCTGGATGATCCCTGTGGGTCCCTTCCAGCTCAGGATATTCTATAGTTCTATAATTTCTTTTACTGCACACTGGGAAAAGAATGGAATTGTGTTTGTCCGTGCCACTCACACCTGGCATGGCGTCTCAGCTCTCTCTGCAGCCCTGGTGCCCCCCTGTCCTCACCACATGGCCCAGAGTCCCTGCTTGGTGTCACTGCCAGAGCGGCTCTGTCACACTCATAAATCCTCTTTGCAATTTCATTCATTTCCAAGCTCCCTGTTACCAGCTCCAGCCCTAATCTCACACTCCATAAATCACCCAGGGAGCTGGGAGCAGAGGGAATCATCTCCTCCCGCCCCGGCTGGGCACAGCTGGGCAGCTCCTGCCAAGGGATGTGGGGCTGGGGGCGTCTCTGTCCTTGCCACAAGGTGCTCCTTGTGCGAGCCAAGGGACACTGGGGAGCCCAGGGGGAGAGAGAACGCTGGAGATGAGGGAAAGGTTCTTCCCCCAGAGGGTGCTGGGCACTGCCCAGGCTCCCCAGGGAATGGGCACGGCCCCGAGGCTGCCAGAGCTCCAGGAGCGTTTGGGCAGCGCTGCCAGGGATGCCCAGGGTGGGATTTGGGGTGTCTGTGCAGGGCCTGGGGCTGGAATCCATGATCCCTGTGAGTCCCTTTCCACTCAGGGCATTCTGTGATCCTGTGAATCCCTGGAGAGCTGGGAGGGGTCACTCCCATGCCCTGAGCCGTCCTTGTGCTGGTTTGTGGGGAATAATTAACCTCAAATTGAAGCACTGATACTTGGAGGGTGCTCAGTCCCATCCTGTGCCCATCCCTTCCCACCAGGAGTGCAGCCAACCAGCGGAACAGAGAATTCCAGAGCCTTTCCAGCCTAAAGATCCAGCCCTGGGAGTGGGACCCTCCCCGTGGTGCTGCATTTGCCAGGGAGGAAAATGCCCCTTGGTGCCCGTGAAGCCCACACGGGTTTAGACTTGTGCCAGGGTGTTTTTACATCTCACCTGAGGATTTCAGTGGAGTGAGCTCCAGGCAGTTCTCAGGCAGGAAGGGAAGGATGGTTTTCCATGGCGATATCCCAGGTGTGGCGTGGAGGGGATGCTGCCCAGTTCAAACCAGTGCAGAGCAGTGGGGACCTGACAATCTGCCTCCACAGGGACACCTGAGTGTGTCCCATCCGTGCTGCTGCAATTCAGCTACAAAAAAACAGGGCTGGGGAAAGGCTGCAAATGAATGGATTCATTTTTGCCTGGGAATTCCAATGTTTTCATTCTTGGAGGGTTTTTTTTCCCCTCCAAAAGCCACTCTGTGAGAGGAGGTTAACGAATTTTGTTCCATGCAATTTTTTTTTTTTATTGTGGAAACACAAGCATGTCAGCTCTTGAAGTATTTTGTAAAATTATGGTAGATTTGCCCAATTTTGTTTATTGGAGAAAAAAACCATGTGAAAGCGTTTAAAATGGCCAGTTTTGACATGTTCCAAATGAAATGTTTTGATTTTTTGGGCCTGAAGCATTCTTCAGTTTAAAAACTCCCTTTCATTTAATTTTGAAAAATCCAAAACCTTGATTGAAGCGAAATATTCCGATACTGTCAAACGAAACGTTGACTCCAAACCCTTAGAAAATCAATTTGGCAATAGTTTGGGAAACCTTTATCTTTGTTCCAGGCTTGAATGTTAAAACAAACAAACAAATGCACAGTTTGCAAATGAACTGAGAGAAATCTTTTTCTCCATGCACAAAATTTACAAAATTCCAATTTCTGTATTTTCAAAAAAAGGCCAAAACCCCCTTCCAAATCTGAAGAAAAATCTAGATTTTACGGAGAGAGGTGACAAAGTAAATCCTTGAAATGGATGTTGGGGACAATGAATAAACCAGGAGCACCAAGGTGCAGCTTCCAGAGCTGGAATGGCTCTTGGAGCCAAAAGCAGGGAAATACCCAGCAGGTTGCAGCAGGGATTTCCTGGGGACAGGGATTATCTTTGGACATGGATTCCCTTTGGACATGGATTTCCTGGGTTCCCAGCTCCCTGCACCTCCCTCTGCTCAGCCCCGGGGTTTTTCAGGAGCTTTCCTGGGACTGTGCTCTGTGCAGGAGCACCCGGGGGAGTCTGAGGGCCCAAATTCAGGCGGAGAGCTGGGCTGAGGGCAGGTCCATGTCTGGACAGGCTGTCTGAGCCTCAGGGGTCAGCTTGGACCCCTGGGCTGGTCTCAGGTGGGGGAGATGTTCAACCAGAGAAATCTGTGTCCCACCATGGAGAATGTGGTGGTTTGGTCCCAGCCCCCTCCTGAAGCTGGCCTGGGTTCGTTGTGCTGAAGGCCACCCCAGATGGGTTATTAATAACAATTTTCTTTTTATTTTTTTGCAAGAACACCTTGAGCTGGAGATGCTGACTTATTTTGGTGGTAAAACAAGGGCCAGTGGTGAGGGGCTGCAGGAAGACTTGGTGATAGGAAGAGATGGGTGACAAAATGGCAGAAAAAATTCCGTGGAGATAAATGAAAACTGAGGTACATGGAAAATACAGCTCCCAACTTTATGAATTAAATAAAACCCCATGAGCTGCCTGTCACTGCTAAAGAACAAGATCTCAGAGTTACAACAGAGGCAGCTTTGAAAATGTCAGCTCTGCGCTCGGCAGTGGCTCGAAAAAGCAAATCAAGTGTTGGGAATTATTATGAAGGGAATAAAGACCAGGAATGTAAAGCCCAGCTGTCAGTCTCTCCCTGTGGGAATCCCTGGGAAGCTCTGCCATCAAGCCTGGGCAGTTCTGGCGGATCTCCTGAGGAATGGGTGACAGGAGACAGGAAAATCAGGTGTGGCTGCCATGGGATCCTCTCCCTTTCCACGAGGACCTTCCCACAGAGCTGGTGGGTGCCACATCCATGGTCAGCAGGAGGTGACACTTCCATGGTGGAAATGTCCAACCCACAGGCACGTTCATAAGAGGAAAATTCAACAAAGGATGTTGGATCCCAAGGCACCGCTGGGTTAGGAGTCGTGGTGGGACATCAGGAGAGGGTCACTGTGTGCTGGCCCTGCTCTGACACACAACCTGCTGTGGCTCTGGCACGAGAGCAGCTGGTGGGGCTGGACTCAGGGATTTGGCATTCAGAATCCATGGGAATGCCAGGAGACTCTGATGTGTTATAAAACAGGCAGGAAAATTCAATTTAGAGCTCTCACAAAGAGAAAAATGGAATCACAGAATCCCAGAATGGTTTGGGTTGGAAGGGACCTTAAAACTCATCCAGTTCCATCCCCTGCCATGGGCAGGGACACCTCCCACTGTCCCAGGCTGCTCCCAGCCCCAATGTCCAGCCTGGCCTTGGGCACTGCCAGGGATCCAGGGGCAGCCACAGCTGCTCTGGGAATTCCATCCCAGCCCCTCTCCACCCTCCCAGGGAACAATTCCTTCCCAAGATCCCATCCAGCCCTGCCCTCTGGCACTGGGAAGCCATTCCCTGGGTCCTGTCCCTGAATCCCTTGTCCCCAGTCCCTCTGCAGCTCTCCTGGAGCCCCTTCAGGCCCTGCAAGGGGCTCTGAGCTCTCCCTGGAGCCTTCTCCTCTCCAGGTTGTCGCAATGGGATCCTAAGCAGAGGATTTGATGCCACTGAATCCCCACACAGGACTCCAATGAGGACTGTCCAGCCTTCAGGATGTTTTGATGNGGTTTGGGTTGGAAGGGACCTTAAAACTCATCCAGTTCCATCCCCTGCCATGGGCAGGGACACCTCCCACTGTCCCAGGCTGCTCCCAGCCCCAATGTCCAGCCTGGCCTTGGGCACTGCCAGGGATCCAGGGGCAGCCACAGCTGCTCTGGGAATTCCATCCCAGCCCCTCTCCACCCTCCCAGGGAACAATTCCTTCCCAAGATCCCATCCAGCCCTGCCCTCTGGCACTGGGAAGCCATTCCCTGGGTCCTGTCCCTGAATCCCTTGTCCCCAGTCCCTCTGCAGCTCTCCTGGAGCCCCTTCAGGCCCTGCAAGGGGCTCTGAGCTCTCCCTGGAGCCTTCTCCTCTCCAGGTTGTCGCAATGGGATCCTAAGCAGAGGATTTGATGCCACTGAATCCCCACACAGGACTCCAATGAGGACTGTCCAGCCTTCAGGATGTTTTGATGGCTTCTCTCTCTCCAAGACATGAATCCAGAGAAGAGCAGAGGCCGTGGCTCCATTGCCCACAGGAAAACTCATTCCCAGCAAAACGGGAAAAAACTGGTGAGCCTGGGGAGGCAGGGAAGAGCTGGGGAGGGGGAACAGCAGGAGGCTGCCAGGGGATGTTCAGGGAGGAGGGCACTGGGATCCCCCCACAACCTCTGGGGGCTCCAGTGCCCCTGACTCACCACTGGATCCTCCTTTGGTCCCTTCCCACCTCCTGCTGCCCCTCTGTCTGCTCTGAGGGTTGTGTTTCACAAGAGAAGGGAGGAATGAGGGATGGAGCAGCTGATGCAAACAAACACCTCAGGGATGGTTTTTTAGGGCTGTGAGGATGCCCCAGCCCAGCCCCAGCCCTGGCCTGGGCTGGCGAGTTCAGGATGTCACCAGTCCCAGTGCCCTGGGCACTCCCATGGGTTTGAGGGAGCTCCAGCAGCTCCCTGTGAATTCCTGGAGTTTTCTTCCTTCCCTTTCTGGGAAGATTTGTGGTGGGTTTGGCTGCAAGGCTGGAGGTGCCACCGTGCTTCCCCTCCCGGCTGCCAGTGCTGCCAACAGGACATTCCCAGGGTATCCCCCACTGCCGAGAGCCCGGCTCATTCCCCATGGAATTCTGCACTCCTGGGGGCTCCGGTGCCTTCAGGGCACCCAGAAATCTCTCCCTTGCTGCACTTCCCTCTGCCTATGGCTCCCCTCTCAGCCACAAGTCTGCACCCAGGAGGCATTTCAAGTGCAAGAAACCTCTTTAGATGTTTTGGGGGTTGTTTTTTTTTTTTAAAGGTTTTCTTTATTCTGAAGTACTTAAACACCCCTCTTGTGAAATCCTTATTATCCTGACTCAGAGCCTCAGCTTTAAGTAGTGTTTGAATTAAGGGTCTCAAATATGCATTCAGTTTCAGCTTAAAAGGGGTAGTTAATGTATGGTACATAAATAGCTATTATTAAATACATTCACTGGAGATTAACAACTGCTGTGTGTAATGGATACGTGTCTAACCACTATGATATATACTGAATTTCCCCATTACGGAGCTGCTGGATGTGTGTCTGCTAGAACAGAGCACCAATTCCCGGTGAATAATTCAGGAGATGAATTTAGCCTCTCTTTCTGTCTGTGAAGCCGCATGATGAATTCATCACTCTGCTCTGATCCCACACGGGCTCGGAGGAGGCTGCAGGTGGCTCCTGCGGGTATTCCCAAGGGTGGCCGAGGACCCACTGCTCACGCCCAGCTCCAGGGATGCTGTGCCTGGTGCAGGGTGGGCAGCACGAGCCCTGCTCCGGACTCAGCACCCCCGAACACCCTCAGCCCCATGCCAGAGGCAGAGCAAGCAGCTGCTGCAATCATTGAGTCGTTAAGGTGGGAAAAGACCTCTCAGATTAGCAAGCCCAACCAAAAATAACTTTATTTATCTGATCATGCTCCCAGAGCTGGGCAGCCAGAGGATGCTTGGCCTATCAGGGGCTCTTCTGGTTCTTAAAGAGAATTTCCTGTTGGAACCGGGGTCCCTTTTTCTATTCCTGTGCCTGAAGATGCTCAGCAGGACCTTTGCTTGGGCAGCATCAGTGGAGGAAGACCAAGGCTGTGGCTGTAAGCACAGGGAATTGTTCCTCCAAAACCTGTCTGTGTGGAGAAGCTGATGAATGTGATCTTGCCTGAAATTTACTGGAGTATTTCATAGAATCCCAGACTGGTTTGGGTCAGAAGGGACCTTGAAGCTCATCTTGTTCCACCCCTGCCATGGACAGGGGCAGCTTCCACTCAGAAATCAGAGAAATCTGAGAAACTGGCAAAATCAGCTCCTTGCCTTGCTCACATTGTTGCTCCCTCTTGATGCTGTGTGGATTTTCCTTTCCCTTCCCAGCTGGCTCAGTCTCACCCAAAGCTCATGCCAAGGGTGGCAGGGGGACAGGCTGGTTGGGAGGGTGTCTGATGTTTCTAAAACCTCTCACAGAGATGCCACAGCTCCTTACTGAGAACATAATGTGCCCACCAGGCCTGTGCTGTCTCTTCCATGAGTGTAAGGGAAACAAAGTCCCCTTCCCCAGCCCAGTTCCCAAAATAAAATGGGAGCAACAACAACAAAAAAAAAAGGATTTGGGACGAAAATAACTAGCAGAGGCATGTCCTCTGTGCTGGGGAGATCAAGTGCTAATGATGGCTCTGGCACGTTGGTGACAGTTTTGTCTGGTGTCTGTATATATATTTTAGTTGTGAGACCACATGGGAGGCTCTTTATGCAGCCCAAGTGCCTTTGACAGCCGCTGAGAACACATTGGCTCCTTTCTGCTGGCAAAAGCCTCATCCCATTAAAGGCTGTCGATAAAGGGAAGGGAAATGACAAGGGTGCTCGGGAGGGAGGGCGGCAGCGGGAGGAGACAGGAGCTGCCACCACCAATGTCATTACCGAGAGTGAGAAGGAGCTTTTGCATAAACGCGCCATGTGTTTGCATTAGCGGTGGCGGGGCTGCGCTGCTCTCAGCGGCGCTCGTACCGCGGAGGGGAAACAGAGCCGCTGCCACCGCCACACGGGCACCCTGGCACTGGGGCTCCGTGTGAGCAGCCCTCGGCCCCTGCTGCCCTCAGCGTCTGCTGCCCTCAGTCCCAGCTCCCCTCAGCCCCTGCT
>VZRS01002007.1:0-17485 GCA_013398055.1 Ifrita kowaldi
TCCCGCCTTTCCCCAGCGCCCAGCTCGGCCCCAGCCACCGGCGTGTCCTCGTTTGCCCCCCAGCCGGGCGCCCGCCCGCCGGGCGCGGGTGTTTGTTACGTGGCCGGGCGGCTCCATGCGTCCCCGTGGGTGTCCCCGGGTGGCGGCATGTGGGGCGCTGCTCCCAGCCCACTCATGAGTGAAAACGCTTTTCTGGTCGCCCTGTCCATGCCAAGTAGACTTGGTAAATCATTCACAGAAACACAGCAAATGCTGAGTTGGAAGGGACCCTCAAGGATCGTCGAGTCCAACTCCTGGCCCTGCACAGCACCATCCCCAAGAGTCACACCATGTGCCCAAGAGCATTGTCCAAACACTTCTTGAACTCTGTCAGGCTTGATGCTGTGACCACTTCCCTGAGGAGCTGTTCCAGTGCCCAACCACCCTCTGGGGGAAGAACCTTTTCCTGATACCCAACCTCAACCTGCTTGATGCAACTTCAATTTAGCTTGGATTGAAAAAGACAAGCACTAAGCGACGTAAATAAAGTGCACACTGGACCCATGAACAACTGGTTGCCCAACATCTATGTAAAATATGAGAGGGGACTTTATTTCATCCAGACTGCCCATGGGATGCTACATGGCTGGCATGCCTGAAAAATATGAGAATGAAGGGATGAGCCACAAAGCTGATTTAAGTGTTGTATAAATAGAGATTGGACTGCTTACGATGCTACAAAAGGAGATGCAACCTGATAACAGCATGTACATACCTTTGTAGGGGAAATACCACAAACTAAAAGGCCCTTCAGTCTTGTCGTTGAAATGGATAAGAGAGTCAATGTCTGGAAGCTGAAGGTGGGTAAATTCAAATTAGAAATGTTATCGATGGGAGTGAATAATCACTGGCACAAATTGTGGAGGGAAGCTGTATTTTATTCTTTGGAAATCTCCTAATAACACAAGATGACTGTGTGGAAAATAATAAATACTGTCTAAATACCTGATAAATACGGTATCCCAATAAAGGAGCTGGACTTACATGCAAAATTTAGTGGTCAGAGATATCCAAGTCAGACTAAAAGATGTAGTGTTACATCGTTCTGGCCTCAAACTGTATGAACAGGATGAAGCAGAACACACTAAACATATATCTTGTACTCTGATTTTTGTCATTTACTCTAAGTATTGTCAAGCTGCCCTGTTTAATAGCTTGTCTTCTATGATTTTACTTCCAGGGTGTTTCATCACTTTGGGGGCAACAGAGTCTGACACAAACACCTTTGTAAAAGTAGATCTTAAACAAGATTGTCCCTGAATTGTATTTCACTGTGCTTATAAAGAAATGGGTATAAAGCTCAAATATCTTTACTCACTATTTGATATGGCGAACTTATATTTTGCTAGGCTATGTGGTGAGTGAAACTATGTAAAATAAAAGCATAGACAAAAACTTTCTTGTAAACTATTCAACACTCAGATTGTCAAAACCCTGCAACACGTTATAATACCAAATTGCTATCGAAAAATGCAGCATAATTTCACCATCTTTTGAAATCTTCATGTTCGTTTAAAATCTCAGAAACATTCAAATTCCATATTTATTTTCTTATTTTTGCCTTACTCCTTTATCAGAGCTTGTTAATCCTGCAGCCATCATTATCTGTTTGCCCTGTGTATCAGAGTTTCAAGTAACAGATCTTCAGGATCAGAACTGCCTGAAGGAGCGTAGCTGAAGTGTTGCTTTTCAGTCATTTTCACACATGTGGTTTGTTTTGTATAACAGATCAGCTCTTCTGACACACTCAGTGCCCATGTGAAATCTTGGCTTCACTAAAGGCAATGGCAGGTGTCTTCTGCTATTCCATGTCTTTCACCTGGTTCTTTAAACAATGTTACAACTAATTTCTGCAGTTGTTGGCATCTCAATTATTAACCCTGTTAAGAAATCAGGGACTGTGTTCAGTTCCTGTCTCTGGGACTCCTCCACCAAGTCATTCCACTTTTCTGCGTGTGACCTTTTCAATGTAAAATGTCAATAACAACGTCACTTAAAGGGATTTGCTGTTGATAGATGCAAAATCCTTAGAACAGCTAAGTATCACTTAATTATATTACTCCCTGCCGTTGGCTTCCAAAATAAGAATGTAACATGACCCAAAAATCAACACTAGATCAGTAATACTCTCATTTCTTATCATAATATGAAAAACAGATGAGGAGTGAATACAGATGTCTGAAGACGCCTCATTCCTCCTTGCCTCTGGAAAACTCTCACCTCTGCCTTCATCAGTCAGTGGTTTTTCCTTTAATCCACTTTTTAACCAGCCAGTGACCTCAACCACTCCATTCCTCTACTAAACCATCTGCTACTTCCTTGCCATTTCTTAATAAGGATAAACAAGAACCACGAGATTTGCTTCCCAGTGACACCTTTTTAACCTGTAAGAAAGCTGAATTTCACAGACTGAAATGAATCAGCAGAAAGTTGTCAAATACAGGTCTCTGCATGTTGCACATCCAGCTCATACACAATATCTACATATGGCTATGACTGACAACAGATCTGTTGGTACACCCTTGGAAATGGATAGTCAGTCTCTTTTAGTAAGAAATCCTACTTTCTTTTCATCTTGTCCTAAAATCAGCAATTTCCTTCTGCCATAGAAACCACCTCTTCTTTCTCTCCCTTTTCTCCTCCCTTGAGACCCAGGATTCTGCTGGCACCTGTTCTGTTTCAAGGGCTGTACTTAAATTAAAGGAGATATGTAAAACAAAAGTTCCTACTGATCTTCTTGGGGAATTATTCTCTCTAGATGACCATGCTCAGAAATTGTATTTTGTTTCTTGTTGTATTTTTAAGAATATATCATTAAAAATAAATCCACATTTTTTTATGGTGGACCTATTAAGTTATATCCCAGATAGCATCATCCCTTCTGCTATCACAACACATTGCTTTGAAAATGGTAAATCACCTATACACGCCATTCCAAGTGAGGGAGAAGTAGCAAGAGCTACTATGTATATTTGCCTCTGTTTTGCATAATTTAAAAGAAATTACAATTGCTTTTTGACAAGAAAAAAGCATACACTTTAAACTTAATCAGTTTATTCACAAAGTCTGATGAGAGCTGTCTTCCTAATGTCCAGAAATCTAATCTAGAATACTGAATAAATCAGAAATAGCAGCTTCATAATGTGGTTTCAATAACAAAAATGTTAGTCTGTCATTTTTATGTGAAAGTCATTCATACACAGTGGTTTTGCTAATTGTCCTTGAGGTGGCAAATTAGGCTTGAAATCTCGAAGCCCAGCACTATAATGTAATTTTTCTGTAGTCTATAAAGAAAAGTGTGTGTATCATTTTCAGATGAATATGAATATCCCATGTCACTGGGATATTCCAAACACCGGGAGCCAACGGCTGCTTGGGGCACATTAAACTTTGTCACATCATGTGGTGCAAAGTAGCTTCCACTGACACAGAGGCTGAAATGCAGATGTGTGACAGGCACCCTGACACTGCTGCTTCTGGCAGAACTATCAGGGATGATTTCCTATTTGCAAAAATACCTAGATTGTAAATAAGACAGCAGTTAATATAGCTCCCTTTAAAGAAAAAAAAGAAACCCAGTGCATTTAATATAAAAAATAAAAACAAATAAACCCCTGACCTTTACAGAGAACTAAAAATAAGACTGGGTTCTCTCTAAACCACATTTCTATCTCATCTTCTGTGGCTTGAGTATATTAAATACAAGGGGCAAAAGATGAAGGAATTAATCTGAATGAAGGTGATGGTAGCTAACAGTCTGCTGCTTTTAGAGCTCCATTGATATTGGGTCTGAAATATTAGCTCCAAGCTAATATTCTTCAATAAGAAATCAAAAGCCATCAGTAAAATATCAAAAATGACAGGCATTATTCAAATCACAAAAAACAAATGCCAAGTTATATGTGAACAACACAGGGTTTACTCTCCACCCTCAAAAATAAATTTTAAAAAATAAAAGAGTTTACGTCCATGCTACTCCTTAGATGTATGCTAAATGTCATGAAGGAAAGAGTTCCCAATAGAAACCAAATTCTAATACCAGAGTGGAATCAAGACTGATCTATAATATCTCTGTTCACTGCCAGAACAATGATATTATGGGCATTTACATAACAACAGCATTGAACAAATTTACAAGATCAAATTTAAAAAGTCAGGATCCAAAGCTTCTTCAGCCACAGTCAGCAGGCCAGCAGATATCCAAAGCAAAAACCAGACTTTGGCAACTTATTACCTAACCAAGAAAGAAGATAATGAACAGAATTGTCTACTTCTTTCCAGAATTAACTTTTTGTTTAAAGGGCATATTTAGAACAGAGAATTGTATTCTCACCAAAGTAAGTTCTGTTATCTTCCTCTAACATGCTGCCTTATTTCAGCTTCTAAGTCATGAAAATACTTAATCAGTGTCAAATTCAGATAATTAGAAACTGCAATGGAAAAGGGCATTGATAATAGGTGTATTATAATTGGCAATGTTTTGATGATGTGGGATAATTCTCCATGACTTGTTTTAGAAAGTGTTAATGTATTAAAGAGACACTCATTGGTATCAAATGAGTAGAAGTTGTGACTACCTGACATCCCCTGACATGCCAGATTTCACCTTTACCTGTGCTAAACAATACATACAGAATTATGACTTTTGCCTTCTAGGAAGACTCACGGAATGGCATGCTTATCATTAGGACACTTCTCAAAGGAGACATTTTATATTTTATTTCTATTTTTATTATATTTATATTTTACATTTAATAATGTCTTTCATTCAAGTATCGCAGAGGTCATCGACATTCAGTGGAATCTTGCATAATGATATAAGGCACGTAGGAACTTCATTAATAGATGACCTGATCAAAACCTAGAGCTGGAGAAAAACAGTAAAGGTACATAAACTAGAGTTAAGTACCTCAAATGAATATTAAAAGTAAGAAATTTGAAACACAGAGACACTCAATGAGGGTCACACAGCAAGTCACAGAAACAGAATCCAAACCCAAGCTGCTGACTTCGTGTGCCTCAATATTTGCCAGTTATTACAATATTTGATGCTGGATGTGTTTTTTTGAAAGCACCCTAGGAATTTATACACCTAGGTAAGCTCTTTGTGGATTTTTTAGGAGCCATATCTCCTGGTTGACAGCATAGCTTTGAAAATACACTCCTCTCCTTGCTTAGAAGTTACTCTCCCTTCTTTGCTTTGAAGTTTTGAACATGGTTCCTGCTGTGAATACTTCTATTTGCTACATATCAGCTTATTTCATGCCTCATGTAAAGTGAAGAGGAGCCTTAGCTTCTTGGAGACACTGGTTTTCACTGCCACTGATGGCTCAGGCAACAGAAAATTTAGCTGCAAACAGTGTGAGACAGTGTTTGTACAGATACATTTCCAAATGACACAATTCATAGTGTTTGGAAGCAGGCAGTTTATACTTACTAATCACGTCTATATTGTTACTGTAGAAATGGAACACTACCAGAAAAATAAAGATGGATGGGAAAAACAGACCAGTAAACCAGAAATAGCAATACCAGTCTGACATCATCTTTTCCCCCAAGGTCATTTAATCTAACACTGGTCAGTATTGATGAACAGGCCGGACTTGTGAGTGACGCCAGAGCAAAGTGGCTGCTACTGGGAAGGCAAGAGAGGCATCACTGATTTTCTGGGCACCTCTTCAGGTAACTTGAGGGGCAATATATGTTTCTCTATGTTCAGCAGCTGGGCTTAATGAGTAAATTCAAATCCTCAGTTCTGCACTGAGTGAAAAGGGCGCAACAAGGAAGGTGTTTCTGTTTTCAGGAGTGGGTGAATAGGACTCAAACTGCCCAGCCTCTGCTGCATCTTTGGAAAATGTGGCCACAACCTGTCATGTTCATATGTGCAAAAAGGAGGGACCGAGATGCTGCAGTCAGTCTTCTGTGTAAGATAGCTGTAGATCTTCCTTAAATTCTATTTCACTTCCCTTTTGAAATAAGGACTTTTCATGTAAACAATGCCTATGGTTGGTTGGAAAAACAAAAACTTGAAAACTGCAGATTTTATCTGAGAAACCTCCCAAATAATACAAAATGTGGACTTTAGCATTGTCATAAAAAACATCCCATCTTCTATCCCTTCACTAAGAATACTTGAAAAATGTCTTTTGTGCAAGCTCCAGTCTGATTAATAATGCTTATGATTCTTAGGAAAAATGGATAAAGAATCCATATTTTCCTTATCACTCTTGAATACATTCCACTGTAATTAAAATTCAGCAAACAGGGCACTATCACCTCTACTTTCTGCTTGCTTGCAGCATCGCTTTTCCATTTCTTACCCAGGACAGAACTTGTTTCTTGCCCATGCTTTTGCAGAGTCAGGCACAGAGGCATTCCTGATGGCCTTCTCCGACTCAGCATAAAAAGCACACATGATATAGAAGGAACTTGGGCACACAGGGATTTGGCATTTTGAAACTTCTCCCCAAGGAGAATTCATGGGGAAAGCCTACACGGGTGATGATCTCATGGACAGAGACCTCAGTGGGACTCCTAAGCAATCACATCAGGCAGGTCAAACCATCTGGAAAGATAGGACCAGCCTGCTTTTACTGAAAGCTGAAGAGAGCCAGATCTCTCTCTATATGGAAATATAAAGCCCCTGCGAAAGGGCTTTGTACTCAATAGGGAGGAGAATTCAGAGCACGTAACTTACTTTCACTTTTATCACACTAACCCCCAAAAGACTGCCTTGCAATCCCAGTTATTCAATCCATTATTGTCATAGTACAGTAATATTAAGAGGTGACAATGTAAAGTGGCACCTGGAATTATATTAATGCATTGCAACACGCAGTTCTGACATTCTGATGAGCTGGGTCCTAATATACACTTCAATTAATTGATGATTAGCACTTATAATAGGAAGGAAGTACAAGGTTAAGCCACATGGAATAAGAATGTTTCTGATGGATTACAGCACGCACAAGAAGTTAACGAGAAGTTAACATATTTTTGTTTGTATGATTCATAACCCCTTTCACATCCACAGGAACTTGCATTTAGCTATTTAGTTCAGAAGAATAGGGAAATAAAGATCATTTGTGATCCAAGGCAGTAACAAAGAAAGAAGCATTCTACAAAATAGAAAAGTATATTAAAGAACAGAATGTGTTGGGGGAAAAAACTGTGTCACTTTTGCAAGGCCAAGAGACAAGACAAGCCTGTGCATGGTAAATGCATGGAGTGTTCCCACATTTATGCTAATGACAATGTAAACACAAATGTATTTATTAGGAATGTAATTCTCATGAGAAGTCACTGCCAAATTACAAATCATGAGTGTCTGAAAAGCACGCAATGAAGCAGAATCCTTGAAAACAAATTACTTCCCCCCGCTTTTTCTCCCCTTGTCTCAATAAAGATTTTAACAACCTTGCATTAAAGTGAATGAATACTGCTCAGCTGTACCCAGAGTATTTCAAGTGTTTTGAAGAGTTGTGTATATTTATGAATTTTTTATAATGTTTCCTTAAAACTTTTGAGTTTTGTAACACTGTATTAGAAATGCAACACTTTGGTTGGGACCTTGAGATGCAGCCAGGGAATCCAGGGAAGAGATTCCCATTGGGCAGCAGGACTCTGAGCTTTATTCTCAGTACACACAGCACAGATCTGCTCGGGAGCCTGGCACGAGTCACCTCATTTCGTGGCGCCTGCCTTTCCTCTTCCTAATTAGCTGTGATATTTTGGAGGAAAGGGATAGAAGGAAACTGAGGACAGGACTGTCTCCTACAGCATTGTAGATCCAAAAAATTGTACCTTCAGGCTCCACTTTCAGCTAGGACCTCTTGGTATTACTGAGGTATAAATAATAATATCACATTGCAAAGCACCCTCTAATATTTAGAGGAAGATTGTGTATAAAAACAGTCACCAGCTGTTCCTTCTCTGCATGCTTAGGACAACTGGTGCCACTGGTGCCATAACTTTTGGGAGCCCCGGTTAGAATTAGCTGCTTATTCTGGACTTTGATGAATGAGACATCAAATCAGCAAGAGAAGCAAAGCAGGAGAAGCTGTCCTGGCTACTTTTTATATTTCCTTAATCTCACAATCTAACAAGTATTTTTTGAAGCCTCAGCTACAGTTATATGAGAAATTGCATTACCATAAAAAAACGCTCAACCCTCCTGATTGAGAAAGAGTATCTTGACAATAGCAGCATTACAGGTTGAAGAAGCAGCAGAAAACTATACAATACTGGCATTAACTGTTTCAGGCCTGAATTCCCAAGAAAAAAAGAATTTTGAGGCTGTGATTTTCTCTTCGATTTCTCATTTGTCTATTTCCCTTTCCTTGCCCAATAATTTTGACAGCACTGACTAATTTCTACCAAAATTGACAAGAGAGTAGACATTTGAAATACAACTGTCTTGTAAACATTTTGTGAGAACTTGAAGCTGGCTAGCACACAGTGAGCCAAATTATTTTCCCTCACGGGAGCAAAGCAACCAGGACGTAGCTGCTCTTCACATATGCAACTGCTGACAACCAACTGGCAGTAGGACATGTGTAATCATCCATGGGCAGCCTCACATTAGCCCTGGCCCTGTTTTTCTGGGATAGCATCGACAGCTGCTGCATCAACAGCACATAGTGGAGGGCTGACATTATTCAAATTGGAGGAAAGCAAGAAGGAAGAAATAAGACTGGAGGCAAAGGACAATTCATAGAAAACCAGGATTGATTAGTCCCCCTGCTCACAGAAAAACTCACTTCAGTCTCACTGGTTTTCAGATAGGGACCACAGACACACTGTCAATCTTAGGATAACACAGTAAAATGAGCACATGGCATTAATTTTGACTCCTCAGAAAAGCATCTTAAAAGCCTTGTCACCTTTTTTTGATAGCGCTTTCTTTGCTTCCTAGGCCAATATGATGTAATCCATTATTTATAAGCTTTTGAGCTCTTTATGCATTAATTTCATTGCTTTCCTGACTCAGCCTTCAAAACTAGAGTGCAAGAGATGCACATAACTGGACAAGGTGAAAATTCATGAGAAAGTGTGTGGTTTTCCACCGGCCCTAATGAACCCCAGAGAAAGCAGAAGTTCTAAAAGTGCTTCTATATAGCTGCCAGTGTACTCATACCTAAGCAAAGGAGAAATGTAAAAGGCAAGAACAGGCAGTTAAGTGCTTTATTAGGATTTTTGATGGATATGGTGCTTTAGCACACAGCCACATGGCAGAAAGATAATTTTTTTCTGGTTTTGTCCCTCTCCTCATGGTCTAGTAAAAGAAAGTGGAGAAAAATTTGAGGGGCATCCCAAACTATGCTTACTCAGACAAGAGGACTCTGCTTAGTACAGCCTTTCCTCTGCCACGTGTCCTTCAGACACATAATGAGCCCGCACATCAAATGGTGCGGGCACAATCTGTCATTCCATCTCCCAGATCAGTCAGATCCGAGCTGCCCCTATCTCAGATACACTTTGTTAGAACAGAACTTGGCGTAAGATGTTCTGTTAAAGTTTTCTGTCCCTCCTTCCCTGACACAGATCTGTGGTTCCAACTCATTCTCTACTGCTCTACCCAATGCTATTTTTAATGTCTTGCTTTGACGGGAGATTCAAACTGGAAGTTAATGTAGGCACGCCATTGCAGAAATGACCTGTTATGGCACTAAATTAGCCATTTTGCAAGAGATGAAAACCATCTTTCTACCAGACCTCCACTCAAATTTCATTCCTAAACAGCTATGCCAAGATTCTAAACTGCTTTGAATTCAAAGACCTGAGACTAGACCAATTTTCCTCTTGCTGAAAGGGATGAAATTTTTCTGTACGAGCAGAATAATGAGGAATAGTGCATTGACATGAATGCTTTTTCAGTCTTCTCAGGCAGAAGACATGGATGAAGTATTAACTGTACAGACAATGATATTTATTGTTATGGTTACAGATGGCTACAACCTTTAATTTATACTTTTCTCGTTTTCCAGTGTTCCTGACACTCTCTGTCTAAACCAAGGAAAATCAGACTTGACATTTTAATGGTGAAAAGGTGAGAAAAGAAACACCAATTTCCATCTGAGAAAATTAAGTCTCTCTACAGCCATCTTAGATCCATTGCAGATCACTTCTCAAAAGCCCATGTGGCACCTCACTTCAAACAAAGACACCACAATGCAGTGAGCACCTGTTGTCTGCATCACTTCATCTAGTTAAACAGTAGTTTGTCTAAAAAAACATGCAAAGTCCCCAAAAATTGAATTTCACTTCTGAATTGTCCCCTGCAAACGTTTTCCCTCCCTTAAATGATCCATAAATCTCTCTCAAGCAAAGAAGCAAAAGTGAAGAAGCTCAAAGTAAGCAATCACTGTCTAATCCCTCTATGTTTATTAGAAACAGGCCTGCAGTGTTGTACTTGCTCTCAGCCTGGGAGCCTGAGGACAATATTCTGCTACCCAGGCAACTTCTTCACATCACCAGCAAAGCCCTGTGGATAGTTTGTGCCAAACTGTGTGTAAGATGAATGAGAAATCCTACATCTCACCAGCTATGTCTTTTATTTACTTAACAAGATACAAATACAGCATCTGTCTTACGGTTTTCATAGAGAAAGGAGTGAAATTTACAATGAAAGCTTGATCAGAGTTGTTAGCCAGGCTTTATCCTCCCATGCCTGTGCTGAAGATCACCATAAGACTGTGAAACACACTCCAAGGACACATTTCCCTTACAAGAAGCTGGTGCTGAAATGTGGCATACATGAGACACTTGTGTGAAACTGCAGAAGTAGATCAATATTCCATCTCTGTATCAGAGTAATTGGAATTATCTACTGAGTTTTCCATCAAATATGAATAAAAGAGAGAGTCGGCCAAGATGCAAAAACTCCTAGTCTGTCTGCTTAAACCAAGGAGATGAGGTTTTTATGGATAACTTTGCTCATTTTAGGGACAAACGTAGAGACTCTACTCTTTAAAGGGAAAAAGGGTATTCCATGTATAAATTTCACCTACTTCAAGTAACTGGTTGAGAGTATCTGAAGTTTCAGGTGTTTTTAAATACAGAGTGTATTTAATGCATAGATCATACATGTGCCAATGCACACATTGGTCATACATCAATACTGCCCAGTGTGTGACAAACTCCCAAGAATCAGAGATGAGGAACTGAATTCAGTCTGTGCAGAACCATTTTTAATATTACGTTTTGAAAAGACTGCAGACTGGCTATACCCTTACCCTTTCTACTGGAAGATTTATGGAAGCTACACCCATTATTTCACTCTACTCAATGCTTCATGTCCTGTGGTGAGTGTGAACTGTGCTTGAAAATCAAGATTGTAACAAAAAATTACCTCCCCAGTGAGCTGATAAGGGAAAGAGCAGCACCATGTCAACAAATTCTTGCTTTAAATTTGGAGGTGTTTAAAGCAGTAATGGGAATTAATTTATTTTAGACATGTAAAAAAATTAAGGTTTCAATCAAATTTCTGGGTTACAGTAATACAAGCAACTATATTGCAAGGGCATAGAAATTTTCTGGAGGCAATACTATCAGCTTCTTAGTTTTGAATGTTCAGCAAGCACTCCAAAGGAGGACAATGTAGAGAGAATCATGCTGTGATAAATACTGAATGTTTCCAATAAGAATTCTTTCAGAATAGAGTCTATCTGAGCCTGGGATATTTTGTGGCCACTTTTCCAAGAGAGAATTTAAAGGAAAGCTGAGTCTCTGTTAAAAAGTCTGTGAGTGGGTGCTGTTAGTAACTCCAGTAGGTTGGGAATGATTGCACATGACTTACAGCTTTGTTTATTCACTGCATATTAGATGACATGGCATAAATCCAAAGGGAAACAATTAGTATTCATGTGCTGAGAAACAAAGCAAAGCTGGTTCTTTTACTTCTAAACTCTCAGAGGAGTGACCAAGGACTAGATTTAAGAGCGGAAAGTCATAGAAATGAGACTTAAGTTCACCAAACCAAAATTGCATTCTTAAGCATCTCCTCTTCCCCTCAGCCACATCTAAGTTCTCTCAGCACCTTTGTTTTATGCAGAAGCTGTTTAGTGCAGAATTCATAACCAGAGAAGTGATCAAGCTTCACCACCCCAGCACTGGGCAGCAAGATCTTGGTCCCTGGACCCCCTGACTTTCTCACCCAGTAAGTCTCTTAATGACTGTTTACATGAAAGTACCAGGCTTAAGAGGGAACCCTGCCTCCAGATTGGATTTATGTTATGGTCTCAGAGTGGGAGATGTTGATGGTCTGAATATTCTGGGTGAGAAAAGGCTCTCTGTGCTACCATTTTGTGTACAAATGCTCCCACCATTTCACTGTTGTCTTCAAGATGGAGCTGTAGGAGGTATCTCAGGAAGATGGATCGCACACAGACACCAGAGCACCTCAGGCAGACATTCATTCTTCTCCCCATTATTTCCACATGCCTAGCTTGAGGCAGCTGTACATTTTAGCTGATCTCATAAAACAAGTGTAATGACGGCACTGGATCGCATTCTGAAGAGTTTTATTCTCTACATGAACTGTATATATTTCTGAACAGAAGATTTTGGATTTCATTGTGGAGCCAAGCACCAGGCATTTGAGTGCCTAACACATTCACTGAACACATTTGCCTTAATGTGCTTTCACTAAAAAGAAAAGAAAGATGTACATTTGAGATTTGCACATCATTTGTGGTCATCTATTAATTGTTCATTACTCACTGATACCAAAAAGAAAACAACAAAAAAAAAAAAAAAAAAAAAAAAAAACAAAAAAAAAAAAAAAAACCCAACTCACAAATGTAGCTATCATCAAATGCACAGAAATCCTACAAGAGCTCAAAGAGAAAGGTAACATATGGGTAAGGCTGGAAAAGCTAATTTTAACATGATTTAGTTCAGCAAAGAACACATCCTGATTCAAAATGTGGTTTTATTCTTATCTCACATTGGTTATACTTAGTTATTTTTCTGAAGATTGATTCTCACTTTTAGCAATTATTAAGGCATGCTGTTTTGCAAGTAAGTGAGGCGTTTATACTAAATTTGGTACCTTTTCTTTGGTAACTAGAAGAATGTATATTAGGTAACTTAATTGTTAGACTGTATTCTATGAGAAAAAGGCAGATAATGCTTTTTGTTTCTAAGGGGATTCCTTTCTATTCATGAATTGAGTTAAGCTAATTTGGATGGAAATATCAATTATATATAATAGGCAAAAACTTGATTACTTTAAGCAAATAAATATAATTACATGGAATACTGGGAATAATAACAACACATTTATTGAATTATATTTTGAAGTTAAAACTATTTAAATAAGGACTTCTTTGTGGTCATATGTCGTTCAAGACATCTAGAAGCAGAGGAGGTTAACTCTACCTCTTCAAGGTTTGTCATTAGGTTGTAAATTCTCTTCCACCCAGGTTTCAACACCCAATCAACTTGTCAAGTTCTAATGGCCCTTGTATTGAATTTAGCTTTTCATGCAGAAAAAAGGATATAATTTATTCCTTCAGCAAATCCTACGCACCAAATCACGAGAGGTGATTTTGCCTATTACACTGACTGGACTTCTGTGACTGACAACAAATACAGACATTTCCCTTGGCGTAATTTACAAGGATTTCATAAATAACTCTAATCTGCAGTACCTATTTTCATGTCAATATTCAGGACGTAAGCAGTAAACACATTTTAGTAGAAAACATTCATGACAATGGCCCCAGCTGTAGCTCTTTTTTGAAGTCACTGTTGTTTTATTCTGTCTTTTTATACCAAGGCAGAAAAATAAACCAGCAAAGTATACATTTTAGTTTCTTTGTTAACCTACTCATAACTGAGTCTGGAAATGGGTCAGTTAATGCTCTTTCATTCTGCTCAAGGTATTTTTCTGATACATGAAGCAAAATAATTTTCTATCATTGTTTATAAGGCTGGTTTTGCTCAAGGCTCTTTATCTTGTCATATCAATCAGCCAAGGCTAGTATGTGTGACAGAAAGTAGGACAGAGATCCCCAAAGAGGGATGAAAAAATGAAATGACAAATGAACTGGAAAAGATGCAGGGTCATTTCCCTTTCAGCCTCAGTGAAATACCTTGCTTTGTGAGTCAGCATTGAAGATATAAATAGTTTGCAATGATATAAATAGTTTGCAATATAGTCAGATTATGAATGTCAGACATTTGCAGAATGTATTTTGTTACCTCGGTTTAGCAAGGCAGGAACAAACAGGACTGATTGATCTGAGATATCACAGTTCAAAAGCATAAACCCAGGGGTGAATCCATGTTTTGGTTACCTAATCAATCAGCCAGAACACCAGGCCCTTGTGCAACACAGGCAGAATCACCTTACAAAGGCTGAAAAACAGCAATCAGTCTTAACATTTGAGAACATCAGCTTAGGAAATCCTCCTATGTACAGACACACTCTCCCAGCCACAGGAATAAACACTTTCTAGAGCCTGAGAAAGCCAACAGGAGCTTCATTGCCGTGCAGCCTTCCATTCAATAGTATCGATGTCCAGTCCAGCTGGCAAGAGAACATCCCTGTTTTGATTTCTGACTAGATGAACAGGTCAGAAGGTTGGAGTAGTTCAGAAAGAACAGCTCAGCTTGTACATTGAGACCTGACTGCCCTGCAGTAAGACCTGAATAACCTGACTCTGGTTTTGCTTGTTTTGCCTTTACAGCAATGAAAGTAATCTGATTTTTACCAAGTTTACTCCACTTTTCCATAAGTATAAATAAGATTAAGATGTGTTTGGAAGCATTTGTGCTGGGTGCAAATATAGTTCCTTCCAGTGCAGGGGCAGCAGAACTTACAGCTCTCTCTGAGCTCATGTTTAAACATTTCACCCAAATACATATATCTTCATGTAACCGTGATTTTGACCTTGTTTTAAAAAAGCAGCCCTTTTTTGAGCAAATGTAGAAAGCTAATTAATTTATATTGCAACAAATTATCAGAGATGATTTTTTACTCCCCCCTACCCCCTATTTAAAACAAAGGTTGAGGGGAGGAATAAGTAAAATTTTGCAGGTGGAAGCAGTACAGATACTCTTGCTTTGTGATCCTCTCCCTGGCATTTTCAGATGAGAACATTTGCTTTCCAGGAGAGTTTTAAAGTCATCAGTTCTAATGAAAATGACAGGTAAATTAAGCCTGATCATGGAAAGCAAATTGCAGTGCATTCCAGGGGGAGGCTGGGTCAGGCAGAATCATCCATGTTACTCCAGGCAGCTAGTCAAAGTCTGAACAACATACTGGGAGTGAGGTCCTGTACTGGAAGCAGAAGATGACAGTAGCATGAAGTCCAGCCCTACAAATCAATATTCTTTTGCACCTAAATCTTGTCATGCACTTTCTATTCCTGAATTTCTTCATCTCTAAATAGGAGTGATCAATACCTGTCCACTGGGCTATCACAAAGCTCAACTGTCTGGTGTTTGTAAAGCATTTTGACAGTTCCAGATGGAAGCTCCTCCATGGAGAGTTGCCTCTACCTCCTTGATGCTGCTACACTTTCTAATCCACCCTTTTATCAACTGGTATTTCATGCACTCTCCCTTGCAGACGAAGCAGTGAGCGAACAGAAATGACAAAGTGCGCTTCCAAACTTCCCTCCCACTCACCTCTCCTCCATCTGTTGGAGAGAGAGATTTTATTTGCTGCAGAACTGCTGTCTGGCTAAAAATGTGAGCACTTTTTACAGCACGATCCCACTCTCTCCTCCACACACACCCACTGCCCAAGTGCTTCATTTTGAAATATGACATTGCTTCTTAGCTAATCCCCTGTGTAAGAAGAGGCTTCTACAGCCCATTTTATTAGATGATGACTAAAAAGCTGCTGTAAAATCCCACATGGTGTTCACTGCTGATCACCTCCACTCTACCTATTAGGAACTGAAAGAAACAGAGGATATCTGACAATAAGGACTATTTTTCTTCCTCTTTTCCCTGTCACAAACAGTCCAATTCAGTCATATACCTCATTATTTCCAGATTTTGAAGTTTAATCCTGAGTCTTACGGCCAGTTGGTATTTATCTTTAATACACGGCTCCTGGAAGGAAGTGCTCACTTCAGATTTTCTGTTCCTTTCACAGAAAGCAACCAGTCAAGTACTCCTGGATGGGGAGGAAAACTAGGTTTGGCTGAAGACAGTCGAAAAAACTCAGGAAATAAAGGTATATAAGAAAACATCAAATTTCATTAAACACGCAATGCAATCCTATGGCTTTAAGCCAACAATTGTGCAACAATTCTAAATTGGCAGATCTGGCAGTATGAGGAGTGAGGGGAAGTTTGTGGTCATGGAATACAAAATTGTCCACCATGTGTAACTAAGCAGAATATCAAAACCTGTGTTCAGACAGTATTTTAGTCCAGATCTCAAGGTCTGGACTTGAGATGCTGCTGAAAGAGAAAACACAGGAAAAATTAGACAAAAAAGAGAGACATTGTCTCATTTATCACTGAGGTGAAACCTCTCAAATTGAAAAGCCTCCCAACTTCAAAAACCTCCCAACTTCATTCTTACTCTGGATATTGCCGCTTTCATAAGGAGAAAGGTTTGTATGGTTTGGGGCTTTTTTCAGTTTGAATGGTCAAAGGAACTATTTTTCCCTCAAGTATCTATAATGGTCTATCCATCAATCAAACTGGGTGGACAGATAATTTTATTCCACATTTTCAGGAAATTTTCTTAGTAATCTTTGCAGAATGAGTTACAAAATGGGGATGACTGCGATACCCAGGCGTTAGAAAGGTAAATTACTTGTTGGTGGAATTGCCTTGTTAAGATTTAGGGCTTGATCATTTCAATGATCTCAGACTTAGGGGAGAAGGATGTATTACTATAGTAGACAAAAAGAATGCAGACTTTACGGGCCACAAGGACATTTGGAAAAACTCCCAAGATAAGGAAGAAACTAACAAGCCAGCTCAAGCAAGTTTGCTGAAATCAGCTCCAAGTGGGTAAAAGGTAATTCTGGCAGGGGGATTTCGTGACCACTGACTCAAGAAACCCACCATCTGAAGAGAAAAATTGAGCACGTGGACTAATCAGCATAAGAAGTGAGGGACTCAACCAACAGAAGACAGAATACTAATTAATAAGAGAACTGCATAACTTGAAGCAAGTGAACATTAATGCCTTTGTTCGCTAAAATCTATAAATAATGAATATTTTTGCAAGCCATCATGATGGCTTTGTGGATTTGCCACCCAGCATCCCTTTCTGTGTAGAACTGTAAATAAGTACCTTGACTCTGTGTGTGAAATGCCCTCATGCACACCAGGTTAAAGAACCATATTTTGGGACAATGCTTTGAAGATACGCATCAGACAAGACATGGCATTTTCTCTTTTTTCTCACCCCAATTTAGTTAGAAGGAATAATGGTGATGCCTTGGGGGCCTACCTAAAAACAGAGGCTGGAC
>VZRS01002010.1:0-54934 GCA_013398055.1 Ifrita kowaldi
CCTTTCCCTTTTTTCTGCCTGTCAGCTCTCTGACCCCTTTCTTTATCAATACGGTTAATTTTCTTCCAGTTCAACAATCTGAACCAGATCAGCAGTGTCAGGTAAATACTGAAAAAAACCCTAAAACAATAACAACAACAACAACAAAACAAAAACAAAACCAAAATCAAAAAAAATCCCAACAGAAAGCAGGAAAAGTGTATGTCTTCTTAATACCCTCACTTTCAATTGAATGTAGCAATCAAATCAGATTAGTTATATCATAAAACTACGCAAGAAAATAGGCCCTTTTCATTCTTCCACAAAACCTTAATCTGGGCAGGCCACTTCAGAACAACAAAGACAACATTGAAAAGGTAGTGAATTTGAAACCTCAGGAAATGAGATGCAACTAGTCATATTACACCTCCGTAATCATTTTCTAAGGGCAGTCTTAGTTTGAAATCATTCCTACCCAATTCTGGAAGCCACTGCTTCATATTAGCAAAAACTGGTCTGAACTGAACTGCCAGAGAAGTGACAGAACCACTCGGAATATTTTCTGAGAAGGAGTTTATTTTTTTCCCAGTGGTATTTGGTGAGGGCATTTCCTTGACAGAATTTACCAGGATGACAGAAGTGGTCATTTGTTTCTCCAAGTCTTTTCCAGTAAAAAGTGTTTATTCACTGTAGATGTGAATGTTTATTGTGACATAGAGAAACAGGAAATACAGGCTTCATATCTGAAGATTGCATATTTTAGCTTAAGTGTGCTTTCTGAAAGTCTGTGATTTCTGCAAAACAAAGGCAAGTCTCTACAAAAACACTGGGAAAGTCCAATGCTGGGGCTCCAGGGGACTTATATTAAAACCCAAAGAATTTTATACATAACTACATCCTTTTGTTACATGCATGTTGTTTATTTAGTGTCTTAAACAGCAATGTCCATGGAAATATAGAAACAAAAAGTAATTAGTCTTTTAAGAAGACTGAAATTTTGATGGTTTCTGTGATATATTCATGGACATGAGTATATGATGAGTTATTTTCAATACAAGGAAAAAGATGTGGTTTTGTTAAAGTGTTAATAAGAACAATTAACCTTGTAGTACATTATTGCATATGTAAAATACAAGTTGGTCATAAACAAGATAAGAAGTATGTTTAAACATATAGTTTTCTTGTAAGACTTCAGTGAAGTTAGGCTGGGGTTTTAATATGCTTGGGAAGTTAAAATGTACTGGATGATGTAATAAGAACAACAGTAATAGAAAAGGTATGTTAGGTATTGTTTGAGACACATAGTTTACACATTTTGTTTACAGGAACATTATTTACAAAACCAGCCAAAACAGATAGTGCAAGAACTAGAAGAGTCTAAGAGTTAAGTTAGAAAAGTAATTCTTTTCCAGAGGAAAAAAAGTCTCTGTTTTCTGTAATTCAACTTGAATAGCTCAGCCCACTGGATAATGAGTCTGATAAAAAACTGTAGAGGTTTTCTTGTTAGACTCATATGAAGTTAGTATTAAAGCATTATAGTAATAACTTGTTGCTTTTACCATGTTGGCACACAATATTTTCTGTAATAGTTTTAATAAGTTCCATATGAGTAGTTGGAAAGATGAACTTAATTAAATAACACATTATTGATTTATCTTTTGCTAACAGTCAACACTTTGGTTAAAACTTTAAAACTGACTAGAAAAATGATGCAGAAGTTTATATCCTTGATAAAAACTATCACAAACTAGATAAAAAAATTAAAGAATGTTTCTCATTTGCTGTTATATTCTATTGCACATTTGTTTTTTGAAGTAAAACCTTTGCTGTGCCCATTTATACCACCTGAGCAGAGCAGTGGCTACAAGTTTAACCCCTTACATGCCTTTGTCTGAAAAGAAATTGTAACTGCCCTTTCTGTTATTGAAACAAGGTTAGAGAATCAAATAAGGTATATGACTGCAGTAGCTTTCACTACAGAAATGTTTATTAAAGAAAGTAAGCATCTATTTGGAATATGTTTGCTGTAGCTAATAAGACAAGATGAAAGACACCTTTTTCAAAATATAGGTTAAGATTCAGAATTCTTAAGATACTTGCATCCAAAATCACTAGGTCTTTTTAGTTTTCCCCTAAGTTTTAGCAAGCACAACTTTCAGAACATGCACAAATTTGCTAAAGAAAGCAAATGTTTTCTAAAATCTTGTTTCTTTTTTCCTACTACTAGTAAGGAAAATAGTAGTAAAAACTTGTGGGAAAAGCAGTGGCATTCTTGCTTTTCTTTCTGTTTGCCTATTTAGGCTACAGTTTGGTGCTACAGTAATTTCTTAAGGCTACAGTAACTTTTCAGGAATGTCAAGAAAAAGTTATCTGGAAATTAGAAAAACAATGGAATTACATCAATTTGTGGAATAATTTATAGCTGAAAGAAAAAATATACTCTTCAAAATCTAAGACCCTAATCATTTACTGCTAGTAAAAGAAAGTAGAATACAGTATACCCAGTCCTGCCAGGAAGACAGTTTTACCATAATTCTTCCTAGAACAACAGGAATTAGGGAACAGACAAGCTAAACAGGGCTGCCACCTCCCTATCAAAACCTGTCAAGCCAAAATACTATTACTTTTGGGATGTCAGTGTCTTACTAAACCACTTAGCATTAATTGACAACCTCTCCTGCAGTATAAGAGACTTAATTGCAAAGTTAGCACAACTCCATAGTTTGAAGTAGCAGAGCCCAAGTGTCAAAGCTGGCAGTTTTAAAAATTAGTTAGCCTAGAAGAAGACAAAATGCAGAGGGTGAAAAGTTCTTCCTGTCAGGGAAAAATATACATAGGCTTGATGGAATGCCTGTCCTGGTCTCTGCTGTCACCGACAAACACGGTCCATATTTTGCTGCTGCTATGTTGGAAAATACATTGAGGAGACTGCAGTGGATAAGTCCATGGTTATGGCTGACAATGCCTTAGGACATCTGAGTCCTGCATTAATTCTCATATGTTAAAATCGCTCCCATTTCAAGGAATGGGACAAAGTTTGCAGCCAGGGCGGAGAGCAGACAGCCTGCTGGAGTGTGTGATCGGCTGTTTGGCAGAGAGATTGTGGAGATACTCACAGCCTGGTTGGGACATTGCTTTTCTCTCTGTAATGTGAAGCTGCAGCTGTAGTGGTAAGACTCTGATCATGATATTTCATTGCTTATGAGAATTAAATGTATCCCAATAGAAGATGGGGGGCGTTTGAAAGAAACCTGATTATTGCAATTATTACAAGGTTACTGGTTTTTCTGATTTACCAAACTGACACCTTTTCATTCTGTTTTTTTCTCAACACTTATGTTCAAAAATGTTGGTTGACTTCAAATTCTGGAGCTATTTAAATCTCTAAATCACCTCATAGTAGGCCAAATGAAAGCTGACAGTTTAAGAAACTTTAAGCACTCATACTTAAATTAATTTTTGTCAAACTTAATGTAATTTATTGGTTTGAGATTTCAGAGAAAAACTGTATTATGACTCATCTAGAGGGTCTAAAGCATAATTTGCTAGAACTAAAGATGTACATGAAAATAGAATTATTTTATTACAAATAATTTATTAAGAAAAGACTAGACAGTAACTAGACACATGCCTGTGAATTTAAATTATAAGGGATATAAACAAATAGATTTCTAAGAGCTATTTATAAACCAGAATTTATTAGCAGTTCAGGCAGAACTGTACTTAAGTGTAAAGCAGTTCCAGCAGAGAAATGTGGGATTGTTTTGTGGGGAGCCTTTTCTGCTGGGCATGACTATGGAAAGCAACTTATTCTTGAGACTGCCACCTTCAATAGTAGTATGTTATGTATGGTCTTTATACAAAGTTAGTAAAGTCCAAGAGATAATGACATTAACAGAAAAATGCATAACAGATGTTCTGTATAATGTCTAATGTGATGTATAAGCAACTTCAATACAGCTTTTTAAAACCATAGTCTCCTAAAAAGAACCATTGAAAGTATGGGACCCTTAGCTAGCAAATTAAAGCCAGCACATGAAATGATAGGCTTGTTTTCTATAATTACTTTTCACAGACCTTTTAGAAACAGTTTGTGGAGAAACCCCAGGGTTCTGTGCACCACAGATTGCAAACCACCGAATTAAACATCCAGGACTGGTGGAGGAGTTAGCCAGTGGGCTAAACAGGAACAAAAGAGTAATAGTTTCTAAAGACACAGAACACCCAGAGCTAGGGATTTATATAGCTCGCAGTTGGTTAGGCCAGTGATGTGAGTAAAGAGTACTGGGTTTATTTAGAATGGTTATAGCCACTTGTGTTTGTTACCAAAGTTTACAGCAGACATGCATGTAATAAAGAAAAAAAGTTTACTGAATTATACCCTAGAAGATAAGTTGTAAGGAAAGAAAAGGATGCAAAAGAAGTGTTTAGCTGGAGCTAATGGGATATTGATGTTATCTAGTGAAAAATAAGAGGTCACTGGCACCCAAAACAAAAAGAAAATTTAATGGAATTTGGGTCTGAGGGTAAAATTTGAGACCCTGAGGCTTCTTTCTGAGGATCCACAGCTGTAAAGGTTGAGGAATGTTTTAGGAACTCCGGATAAGATGCGCTAAGTAATTAGAAAGCTCTAAGTAATTAGAACAGGATGCATTTTACGTATTTTAATTGTAGCCATTTAATGTTAGCAAAGGCCTAACCTAAATCTCACTAGGTAAGTATTTCCTTCCTTAGTTTCAGCTTTACTGTTCTGTGAGGCAAGATGCATGAGAGTGAGAAATCAGAGCCACTGGAGGCAGCAAACAAAGCAACACTGTACCTGTGCTGGGCTGAGGGACTCCAGATTCTGACATGTTTTCTGCCAAATTTCTAGAGGTATTTTGGTGTCAATACCTCTGGTGTCAAATTTTATGAAGGACCTGCCAACAGTGGTGCCATGTAGTCTGGTGTAGACAAGGGAGAGACCATATAGTGTCACTCATACCATCACAGTATTTACAATCTAGGTCTGCTGCTGGGAAGTTCTACATGCCAACAAAGTCCTTAGACCCCTTTACAGCAAATGTCTAATTCTATACATGCCTAGTTACCTGAAAGGTTTCATCCCTCTCCCCCATCTCAAACAAACAGATCTCTTTCGTCCCTGGTCACTGCCTTAGCCAAAATGGAGTGTCACTCTCTTCCTCCCTACAAGGCTATATGCAAGCAAAAGTGACCTCACATGAACAGTCCCAAAACAAGAAGTGTCTTCTAAGCCCTGACTAAAGCGCAGAGCAACTCTTTGAACCTTAAAATTTACTCTCTCTTCACTCTTGCAATATCTGCTCTGCTTTTTGGCTTCCCAGAATGTTAAACTTTTTATTTTCCCCATGTCTCTTTGTGTCCAGTTTTGAGAGTGATGTTTCTAATGACCAACAGAAATTTCTAGAAGATAAGCAACAACTTTACAGTTTCTGAAGAAGTAGAAAAGTCAAGATTTTTCGTTTAAAAATTATGATTCAGAAATACGTGCTCATATTTATACAGGTGATAATATTTTAAATGAGGATTTTATAGCAATAATAAGACCAGAAACCCTGTGAAAATGAGGTAATTCATAGTATGTTGTATAAAAGACAGTGGTAAAATAGTAATAGGACAATGAGAAACACGAAGAGATTTAACAGTTAAATCTTGAGGGGATATTTAATAACTAGAGGTCTGATAAAGCACTATTTACCATAATTACATATATAGTTAAACTTTATGTACATGTTTCAGTTACAATATCTCAAGCTAGTGCAAGAGAATCTGCTGCCAGACCATAACAGATTGTTCCCACAGGACATCTGTTTCATGTGTTTAATTTCTTTAAAAAAGTAGGCAATTCTTTGTGGCTATAAAAGTATGAAAGCATAAAGTTTTATTTGATATTATGTCAAAATTAAATAGTTGTGCCACATTTTTTCTTTAATCCCAAATAATATTTAATGCTGACACAGTTCTGATGCACCAGTAAATTATTACGCAGTCTTCTAAAACTACTGTGACATTCAGAGCACAGAAAACACTAAAATACTTTTGGGCTAGACATAGAGTACTTCTTTGGGTTTAAACATCTTATTAAAATGGGATAAATGCACTTACGCCAANAAAAGCCAGCATTCACAGGTGTCTTTTTAGGCATCTTTAATTCCAGGCAGACTCACGGTCTTTGGCTGATGAATGGGTAAAATATGGAGAAGGGCAGCTCCTATGGGAGCTCCAGTTCATACAAAGACTGGCATGGGAGTTAGCCACTTTACTTTTAAGCTGCAGGTGTCTAGTCTCTATGGTCCAGGGAGGACAGTAATGCTAAACATCCTTGGAGTGAAGGCAGCACCACCAGCAGTATAGACATTTACACCTGACCTAATTATCCAGCCTGTTCAGGGATCCATGTACCTCATTCTAACACAAACATCTCAAAAAGTTATGATTAGTTTCTCCCCTAAAAGTATCTGTACAAATGAGTTTCCCTCCTTGGCTATAAAGGGAGCCTAGACATCTTGCTGGGATGTAGATATTTGTTTTATTCATATACAAAGTTAAATGGGACTCATTCTCTTTGATTTGTAAGCCCTGACTCAAACTTGGTTACCTCAAACCAAACACTGGGCCCAACTACCCTAGCCTTAAGTGTTATCAAAGGAGAACTAGTAAACAACAGGCCAATTATATTCTTATAAATCAATACAGATGAAAATGCTGCTGCTCTCCACTGTTTGCCTGACAATCTGAAGTACTTGTAAGGCAGGCAGATATCTGGGATCCAGTGCCTACACCATGAAGGAATGTTAAACACCTGCTTCTCATTCCCAAGAACAATATCTTGCTCATCAGGCTCCAATTTAGCCTGGAGAAGGCTCCCACAGCCTCTCCTGAGAAGTCAGCTCATGGAAGGCAAAAGTACAAGAGTTCTGATGCCATAAAAGGGCAAATGAGGAGCAGGCTGGTTCATGGGCCAGTGGTGAATACAGTCCACTAAACAGAGAAGTAAAACCTGGTGCCTAGTGAGGGGATAAAACAGTAAAAGATTTAGGAAGTGGAGGCTTGCCACCAAGATTTCTGTCTGTAGTTCTGAGAGCCTGATTTCTAGGTTGGTGGTCAATCTTCTTTTTCCTTCTTGATTGTATTTCCTTCTTGAAAAAACTTTTTAGTTTTTTCTTAAAGCTAACATTTTTGAAAGCTTCTGCCGCATGGTGGGTGAAGGGAAGCAATATAATTCCCATTCTAACAAAAGTGGGAGAGACATGTATCATCATGGCTGATGGTATGTACAGCAAGAGGGCAGATCTGGGAAGAGTAGGGTAGGACATCAATAAAGGATCCCTTAATGGAGAGGCAGGTAATTATTTTTGGTTGGTTGGCTTGTTCATTTTATATTTCTTTAAAAGAGAGAATACAGAGAATTTCAAGCAAAACAAGTGCAGACAAATCACTGCATTCAGAAGGGAGAGAAATTATAACAATCAAAAAGTTAAATATTTCAAGCTATTGGCATTCCTGTTGGGTGCTGGAGGAGTAAGAAAATATCATCATTACTATTTCCCTGCACAGGTGCAGGATTGGCTAGTGAGACAGTAGTGATTTACAGTGCTGTCAAGGACATCTTCAGCTCCTAATCAAGGAAAAGTTCAATTTTTTTTCTGTACTCGGGCCTATATTTCATTTTTTTATAATCCTTTTCCACTTCTATACAGAATACTCAGCCAAACGCCCACCTGAGCCCTTCAGAAGCTGTAACTAGACTGGATAAACTGCCCACCCTTAGTGACTGGGGTACTACAACCTAGTACAACAGCATGTACAAAGATGAGAGCAGGACTCGATGTGCACAACACGGGCATCACGCTATCCCTCAGTCTTTCATTCATCTGCTCTTCCGTGCACCAGAATAAACCCAAAAATTTCCAGAATCAATGGGTTTTCTTTACAGATGTTGAAAATGTAATCCCCAATGACTCAGTCAATAACCATATGTCTTAAAACCTTAATTTGATAATCTTAGTGTTAAGTATTTCATTAATTTTACTAATTTAGTTTGATTATAGTAACCTGCTGTTTGAATAAACCACATTTCCAGAAAATCATTCTGTCTTCATTTTTTAGGTGCTAAGATGTGAAAAATCAACTTCTCTTGCTCTTTCATTCTTTTTGTGAATCATTCCCAGTGGTAAGCATGATTTTTGTTCTCAAACCTCAATACAGTATTCTAGCAGAAGAGTATTCTTCTAAACATCACCTTGCCTGTTTGTGCCTCAAAGACCTGAAACAGTTCTCTTTGCTGTGTTATCATGTAGGGTTTGATGATATTATGACACCTCTCATTGTTTCCTGAGCTGCTGATTTCCAGAATATAGTTTTCTACTGTTTAGATGTGACCTAGATGCATAATTTTGCATTTAACTTGAATGGGTTCAGCTTGCCAAGCAATCCAAATTTTTCTTTATACCTTCCTGGTCTTCATAATTATGTACCACTCTGCCAATCTCTGTGTCAGGAATGTAAGATATCAACAATGTTTTGATATTTACTAAGGCATATGGAAATGTTGAATAGCATCTTTTAATTCCTAGTCTTTATGACCCGTATTTGAAACCATTCAACTCTCATTGAAAAACCCCTGCATCTGAGAGTGGAGTGTTAGCCAGTTCTTAATGTATTGAGTGTCTGTTTATTAATCTTGCAATGTATGTGAATTTAGGATACTTTAAACAAGCATTATTGACACACAGGCAACCATAGAGTTACTTGAGGTCAAAGATGATAAATATTTCCATATGGGGAAACTCGGGGACATAATACTTCTCCTTATAATTCATGAAACAGTAGAAGTTTTCACCCCATGATTACACTGAATATAAATTCAGGGAGATGTACCTGATTTGCATGTAGTACTGCATCTGTAAGAGAGAAAGAGTCAGAAAACAAGCAAAAAAGTAGTACCAAGTAGAATGAAAACAGGGGAAAACCGTGTAGTCATGACAGAAGTGAAACAAGGAGAGCTTTTTGAGTGATACTCTGTCTGGAAAGCTGGCATAGAACTGTGAGAAAGGAAATACTCTCCTGAAGTTTAATTGTACTGTGTTTGGAGTAATGGAACCTCTGTGTACATTCTTTGTAAATTAGAATGATTGCAATAAGAAAAATATTTAGCTCCTATGGCATCAGGGAGGCCAGGGTTTCTTAGGTGAGGGCTGAGACCACCTTGGCTTTTTATTGCTTGGAAGCAGGATATGCAAGTGTCAAAGCAACTCATTCCTGCCTGGAATTTCAGCAAAATTCACAGAAAGTGTAAAGTCAGAGTGATGGACATCAGCTCTTCAAAGAATGGGATTTTTTTCAAAGGCTTGAAACTCTTGAACTCTTTTGTGAATAAAATGACTGTGATTAAGAAATTCTTTCTGCCTAAGCTTGTGGTCTAGCTGTCGTACCCAAAGGTGTGAAACTGGAATTACAACTTTTGTAGGTTTTTTGTCATGATTTTCAACAATTTTATGATCTTTGTGTAGAAATAAACCAATAATTTTGTTACAATAATGTTCCCTTCTTAGTTTCCCTATATGAATGTCTGCATTTCGCAACTGCTATTTTTTATTATTTATAGTCTCTTACCCACTTTTTTCACCCTTCTGGCTAAAATTAGTGTCTTTGCTGTAGAAGCAAAATATTTTAATATTCTAATAAGTTATAGTCTTAAATGGTTTAAAAATACTAAATAATACTTAGTTGGTATTGATTAATTTCTTGCTTCCATGGTGTCTTCCAAACAAGATGTGCTCATCCTCAACTTTGTGAAAATAGTTCTTTCAAAATCTAAGCATACATATTACCCTTTTCCTTGCTTACCTGCATGTATGTAAAAAAGCTTACCCACAAGAAGCAGCAATAAACAAGCTTAAATCAAAATAAGAAATTCACAAACCATTCCTGTAAGTAAGAAGATTTTACTCATTATTCTCATATCCATACTGAAACTGTCTTTTTCCTGGTTATTATGTGTTTTATGTCATAGTTCTTTAGAAATTATGTATTTACCTTCCAAAGGTCTTGGGGACCATCCCCATGCTATTGCCAAAAACCACCATCCATAATCCACACAATCATAAAGCTCAATTTTAAAACAGCTGGAATTTTTTCCTGTCATTCTCCTGAAAGTTTTTCAGGAGTCCTTTCCACTAGTTACAAGCCTGCTTTGTATTTTGTACCATCCTTTTTAAATAGACCCGAAACTGAGGTATACATGTAAAGTGATATTAATATTTTCCCATATCTACCAAAAATGCAGCCATAGGTACAGTTTAATGTACTGTTTCCCAAGTTTAAAGTTGTATCTTATTATTTTCTTATTTATCCTGTACAAGATCCATTCTGTCACTTCTTCTACCATATCATAATTTTGTACTCTGGAATTCATTGATTTTCACAGAATCTCATGTTATTCGAGGTCAGAAGGCATCTGTTAAGATCATCTCATCCAATCGGCCTGGTGAAAGCAGCGTCACCAAGAGCAGATTTCCCAG
Organism: Ifrita kowaldi; assembly: GCA_013398055.1. Classification (NCBI taxonomy): domain Eukaryota; kingdom Metazoa; phylum Chordata; class Aves; order Passeriformes; family Cinclosomatidae; genus Ifrita; species Ifrita kowaldi. The sequence goes on from VZRS01002010.1 coordinate 10,524, forward strand.
GGCCATGCCCACCTGGGTTTTAAACATCTATGGGGATGGAGATTCCACAAGCTTTCTGAGCAACTTGTTGCAGTGTTCGAAACCAATTCATTCAAGTTTCCAAAATGAAATTCTCCACATTGTTCTTACTTTCTCCCACCCTCATTCTTTCCCCCATCCCCACAGACATTACAGAAGAGCCCAGAAGACAGACACTTGTGTACCTCTCAGTCACAGACTTCAGAGAACAGAGACTTGCCTCTTGTGTTCAACATCTTTTGATTCTGGGGTACCAACAACTTCTTCACAGCAGCTCCCCCTTACCTACCCTGTCCCTCCCAAGCAGGTTTTAACAGGCAGTTGCAGCATTCCAATTACATGAATTACCTCATCAGATTTCACTTGTTTCATTTACGTAAAATTCCTTCTTTTCAATGAGAATTTCCAGTTCTTCTAGCTCATTACATCCAATCCACATGTAAGCAGCTGAGAAAAATGTCTTTTCTTGATGCTTGTGGACATTGTTTTGATTTGTTCATGACATGCTGATTTGAACTACATTGATGCCTCTCTATTTGGTTACTAATTCAATGTTTTTTCTGTCACCCAAGCAGGATACAAGAAGTCCACTTTTCTCCCTTTTAGGAGCTGCATGTCATCTGAAACTCATTGTCCTTTCTATGGCCTTGATGAAGTTTGAGATTTTAAAAAACCTCCTTCAATTCATCACTAGCTACCCATTCTCCAGCATCATCTGTTTTTTTCTTTCCACAGTACCAGAAGATTGACTGCCAAGACCAGTTTCCCCTTCTTTATCTCTCTTTTGGACCCCACTGTAGTTTGCATATTCTGTCTGTGGGATAATTGACTCCAGTGTATATCATGACCAGTAGAGACTTGCCAGACAACCTCATAATCCAGCCCAATCTTGCAGTTACAATGGGTCTTGTGAACACACTGTGTACATATGTAAACAGTGCAGATATTTACAGAAAACCAGCGAGAGGCAGATAAAATATTTCCTCTTCCATAGAATTTCACAGTCCAAAGCTATCAAAAGCATCATTTAGAGCACCTGTTTTATAAATGATAATAGACAATAAACAAAAGCTCAGTTATACACAGTCTTAATGGAAAAACTTAAGTGATTCATTTCCAGGGCTAGAATAGAGCAAAACTCTTCTGACCTGAAGTCTGTCCTGTGAAAATACAAAAATGACAAATGGGGTCTTTTTACATTGACACAGTTGGAGTTTTTCTATTTGGGTTTTAAATTTTGCTGTTCAATTTTGTTTACTATGTTTTATGGCATATTTGTTAACCTTGTCTATTTTATCTCAAAGTTTCCTACTATTTTACTGTGAGACAGAGCTCCATTGATTCCACGTCTGTTAAAGTTTGCTTAAAGAGGATGCTAAATGAGATGTTGATAGTATTTTATGTATGTTTAAAAAGTTGGGATCACGTTGGGAAAAGATCCATTGGAAACATAATGACATCCAGAAGTCAACACGATTGGCCAGTTTTTAAAAAAGGACAAAATTAAAGAATAAAATAATGAAAATTCTTTCAATAGGGAGGCGTAATGAACAAATAAACCCAAGCAAAACCAGCCAGACTTGTGTTAGGATAGATCTAGTCTAGGAAATCATGTTTAAATGAATAAATATATAAAACTATTATGCATTTTAGAAGACATATCCTAATTTAATGCTACAATTAATATTAAATTTCTGCAGGTGTTGGCAAGAGATAGAAAACCCACCCACCAACCAACCAACCAACCAACAAAACTAAAACATCCTAAACTCCTAAGTACGGTGCCAGGAGAAATAGAATGGAGCTTTTCATTATTTTTGAAGCCTGTACAAAGTTCTAGAAATTTAAAGAACTATGAATTCCCTGCATCCAATGAGAGACCTAACACAACATGAAGGAAGCAGCCAGTATAGTAAAGATTTCTATAAGATTAGGACCCCTGAATCATAATACCCTGCTGTGAATAAAGAAAGTAGAGTTTCAATGAAAAATACATAAGCATTCTTCAAGGCAGATCCCAGGACTCCTTTTGATCTGACATGAGGTCCCAACCAGTGTAGTCGGTACTCAGTATGTGCTGGGCAGGTAGGAAGAAAAGGTCTCTTGGAGCACAAGACTGCAACTCAGACTGTAATTTACAACAAAAAACACAGCCTGTTGTTTCTCTTTGGGTTTTGTTCAGTGTTTTAGGGACAAGACTATCTCCTGGAAACTACAATAATGCCTTTGATAAATCAGAAAGATATCGTTTAGGAATGAAGCAGAAGTGCATGGTAACTCCTGTATTGTCTAATATTTCTGTCCTAATGAAGAACATGCCAGTCAGTAATATAAGAGAAGATGTGACAGTAAAGCAATGACGTGCATGTGCTGTCTTCCTGTGTAGTTACACAACATTTTCAGAATACTTTGGTGTAGTACTACTTTTAAAGCATAAATTGCAACACACTTTGGATTTGCGGGTATGCTTTTAATGGAGAAGAATGTTTTCATAAGAAATTACTACGCTGTAGTAAAATGGAAAAATTCACTGGAGTTTCTTCTCTTCTTCAAAAGACAGGAATGTTGAGATTCATGAGATTTTATTTCAGTGTTAACAGCCACCCCAGGATGCTTTGTACTCACAGTGAAAATGTCTCCACATTTAGGGCAGGATTCATCTGACCTACTTTGAACAGATATATTTAATCAGTGTAATCCTTCTGTCAACGACCCAAAAAAAAGAGTTCATGAAAGCATGAAAGTATTCATGCCAGTGCCTTGGCAATAGCAGAACGCCATCCTAATAATCATCAAAAGCAATCCTCATTACAACCAGGACGGAAGGTTGTAATTTCTCAGTGCTGAGAAAACGGAGCTACTTAGATATATTTTCCATTCATAACATAGTTCTCAAAATGAAAAATTACAGACTTTGATGCTTGTATGTCCATGTGGCACAATGACTTAAGGGAAAACAGAGAAATGCTCTTGAGGTGTTCTCACTCATTCAAGGCTGTAGTTCAGAAGTCATTTTTAATCAGAAAATACATAGAAAATGCGTTTTTATTTTAAGGTAAACCCCATTGTATGATAGCTGATAGCAGAACACTAATTCCAAAACATGTTTTCTCATCTGCCTATGATCAGACTCTTCTGTCACTTACCTGAAGGATGCAGAGTGGGAAATTAAACTCTGGTTAACTCCATGCTCCCTCTGGATTAGATAAAGTATTTTGCTATGCCATGCATCAAATATCTGAGTCCTTCAGTGGAGACTACAGGTACTTAATATTATACACACGAATTTTCAAAGCTTTCTCATTGCCATTCCCACATTTGTTCCCATTTTGTGACATTACTGCAACTAGGGGAAGATTGTAGCCAACCCAAGTTGGAAAAACTTTGCAAAATAGCAGTGGTCTCTGTCTCTCTACATCAAAGTAAGTATATGTTTATTATTTTTGTTTTAAGACATTACCCAAACGCTGTAAATCCAGACTAAATTATTACAATGCTAGACAATACACAAACATTCCCTGCCCCAAGGAACTTACACACAGGAACACAAACACAGGAAAAATACCGATAAGGATTAGATAAGGATTAATGCTTTCTTTCTGACCATTCAGCTATGCGTTGAAGAACTCATAAACTATGAGTTTTAAATTAAATTTATGTTCAAGTTACTTACAGTGTTGTTTTTCTTCTTCTCCACTACTGATTGGTTGTAAATGTTATGATGGCATTCCCAGAATTGCCAGGGAATTATCTTTGAAGCAATATTTCATGCCCCCCTTCTTCAATCCTCAAAAACATACGCAAGAGAGATGCAATCAAACTCATAAAAATACCTTAATTGTTCATTCATTTAAATGACCTTTGAGATCTTCAAAATGAGGTTCAGGTGTTTGCTTACTATTGGATCTGCTTACAGCAAACACCAGAGAAAGCTTTTCAGGTGTATGCTGTGGGTTTTGGTCTGTCTTGAAGTGCTTCTTACAAAACTAGGCTTGTGCTTAACAGAAGACAAATGACTTAGTGTTGGAAAGAGAAGACCCAAGCAATTGAGAGTTGTAGAAAAGATTTCTGGTCTTTAAAAAGGACACCCAATTGCAACTAAAAAACTTAGTTTCTGAAAGGAGGTGCATACCAAAAAAAGTAACTTTAAAGGGAAAAAGAAATATCCTAGAATCAAAAAAGAAAAAGAACCAATGAAAAGGTTTCCTGGGTACAGAAACAGGGGGGTGGAGTCTCTTCTATACCACTCACATGAGTGCAGGGAAGGAGTGCTTTCAGCAGGAAAAAAAGCTGGAGCTGGAGCTGGAAATGGGAAGTTCACCACTTTTTTTCGCCAGGTCTCCAGGGAGAAGGCCTCAGGTCAGCCCGGCAGACTTAATCCCTCACCGCCACTGGCAGTTCCTTTTTCCATCCTCCAAGCCATGTCTTTTGTGGTTCGGTGCTGAAAGACAGTGACAGTGAGCCCAAGATAAGAAAAAAAGGGGAGAGAGAGTGATGGCAATGCAGGGCTGAGCTGCATGGAGCCCCAGCAGAGCCGAGGGGAGTGGTGCTGGTGCTGGAGGCAGCTGTGAGGAGTAAAACCAGCGAAGTAGAGTGGTCCAAGGCACTGGCATGGTGCAACAGGGATAATATAGCTTCCAAAGGATTTTGCTTGCCCTAGTACCTTGTTGGATTTTTTGGACTGGGAAGGTGGAGGACGTTAAGCCACAGAAACTCTTGTTCATCGTATTGGGAAGCTCTTTTGTTTGTTCGGTGGTGAATATACTTCTGTGCATGACTGACCCTCTCTCTTTTACACACTTTTTGTTGTTAATATTATTTTGATTATTGCAATTTTCAGTAAATTGCTATTTCAACTTTTAATCTCTCCTAGTGTTCCTCCATCATCAGAAGGGGCAGGAGGGAAAGGGAGCAGCTTGAGTGGGTTTAATTTTTTAGACCGATTTTAAAACTAGCACAAAAAGCTGTATTAAATACAATGACCTTTCTGAGTCAATGGCTATTTCCTCCGTTTCCTTTGTTTTCTTGATTCTTTTTTACCTTTTTGCAGAAGTACTTGGGCAGAGTAGATTGGCTGGATTTCTATTGGAACAAAAAAATAGTTCCTCAAAACCACAAAGCATAACAGAACTTCATAAGACTTTGTTAATTCAAAGAAGTACTTTCCTGTGGCATATTTCTCTACTCTCACTTTCCTGGAAATTGTATAGGGGAATGTAGGCCTAATGCAGTCAGTGAAGCTGACAAATACATATCAGACGTTATGAACTTTATGCCATACCCCTTTTTTTCTTCTCAGTCATATGTGAGAAGGAGTTGTCCCTCTGTCCATATTAAAGACATGACATACCCTGAGAACTGTACTTTACACGTCTCTGTTGCTCACCCAAGCATCCTGTAATTTAGTCGTGGCAAGATCACCTTTGCTCTGAGACTAACCACAGGCATTCTACACATCTTCACAGCAACTTACATAATGTCAGACCTCGTGGGAAGGACCTGCCCAACATCAATGATGTAATGTTGCTGCAGGGGCTGATACAAGACCGTGAGGATCTCTGCACTGTGATCAGCACCACCAGCCTCATTCACAGAACAGAAACAGACCTGGGTGCATGCTGGCAGGTGAATAAGCTTCATCCTTTTCCTCAACCACGTTTTGGAGTTCAAATGCAGACATTCACAGAAGAATTTTTGACAAAAACCACTGCTTTGGTCCCATGCCTGACCCTATATTTGCAGTCTAAGATGTATGGCCACTTTCCTAAATGAAACAACTCTAGAAAGAAACTTGAATAATGTCAGTCTGCTCTATGCCTTCATTGTTTAGCTGTTGGCTCCCTCTTTGGCTGTATTCTGGGCTGCGCCAACAAGCTCTCTAGCAGAGATCAAGGAATATGTTATCTTAGGTATATGTCTCAAAAGACAGTCCAGGGTAAGCCTATCTCATGTGGGGCTCTCTCCAGCCACAATTGTTCTTCAGCTTTATCCCCGGGGGACTTTGCGCCCTCAGCAATGCCCTCATAACCCATCCAACAGAGTACAACAGAGTTTCTTCAGTTTCCTACTCTGGGAACATGAGCCACTTCGCTGAGCTGCAGTGAAGCCCTGACACTGTTTAAAACAATTTTAGCTGTCAAGGCGTACAAAACACATGGATTAGTGTCAGACCAATAGAAACACCACACCAGGTACAGAGGAACTCCAGAACAGAATGCTCCATGGTGTGGACACAGCACATTTGCTCATCCTAAATACTGTGGTTACAAGAGTCTTCAGTCTGTTTGCCTGCTGGGATAGGTATTGGTCCCTTGTCTTGTTTTATTTAGCAGTATTGATCTAACCAGACTGTCCTGTGAACTGAGTGCTTCAGTTTTGAACATCATTGATAAAGGATATCCTGAACTGCTGAAAAAATGTAGGAAAAATCCCCAAGCTCATACGACTTGTTCCATGCAGGAAGCAGAAGAAGGCAGAATCATCGGAGCTGGAATTCAATAGGACTGGCATTGCTTCAGGTAATTTTCACAGAATAGGAGATGGCATGTACTAGTAAGTAGAAAGAGCGTTCAGAAGGCATGCACCATAACTGTGTTCCTTCTTCCATTGTGGATTCTGTGTGTTTATGTTTTCCTTTCCTTCTCATTTGAAAGAAAAGAGGGCAAACTACTCAGTAGCACCATGTAACTGTTCCTGTCTAATAAAGGCACTGCACAGTCTTTATGCTTTTTTTGAGTAATGTGTGTACCAGCTCTGAGAATTATGAAATTACCATTTCAACAGAATTCAACGCTGCTGCCATGAAAAGTTTGTAAGCATGACAGTTCATGCTGAAATTAATGCAAATGGCTTTTCTGTTTGTTTTGGAGATCTCTCTATCTAAATTCATATATCAAACTTTGGTAGTTGGTGCATCCATCAGGCATTCCTCAGTGCTTTTCAAACCTTCAGAGAAGTAGTCTAACTACAATACTGACTTAAAAATTTTGAGTCATTAAGGTGGGAACATATAAGGCAAAACACATTTAGAACTACAATGATTCAAAAGAGTTTTCTAAGTAAATGTAAGTAAATAAATAAGAACATTGTATTAGAAATAAAAAAAAAACCATACATAGCAAAAATGCAGATCATAATAACTCAGCAAGAAGGGGATTGCTGCTAAAAATTTTTTAGCTCTTGCTGGCAAAAGATAATAATATTGAAATTGTGATTAGAAACAGGTGAATTTCACTGTAAGGTTTTCTTGGTGGATTTATACCAGCAATTGGCCGATTGAAAGTAGTTCATCAACAGCAGTGTTCAGTATTCCATAACCACTTGAAAGAAAAAACAGCTCTCCATATGGAAGAGAATAATTCTGACACCACAGGTGCTGGACTGTAAATTTGCAGTTTATGTGAATAAAGAATTAGTGCCTACCCTCCTCACCCAAGAGAGACAATCCTGATTCTATAGGTAATATCTTTGTCATAGTTCCACTCATACATACCTAAGCAAGTTTTTAATTGACTGGCTGGTGTATAATTAGTGTTTTGTCATACAGAGCTCAACACTGGCTGTAAAAACTGACCAGGAGCCTGCATAAATGTGTGGATTTCTAGCCCATAGCCAGAGACTGCAGTGAAGCACTTCTCTGAGAGCTGCAAGACAAACAAGGGTGGAACTAAAAATTCTGGTTTACAGGCAGGCTTTAGAAGATGTACATAACCTTCTGAAGATGCAATTGTGTAATGCAATGAGGGAATCCTGGATTCTCGTAGTACATAAGTGTCATTCTGTAAAATATCTTAGAATTTTAATGTATATCCATCTCTTCATGGTTGTTCCAGAAATTCAGTGTACAGAGTTTAAAGATACTGGTAAATAAAGCAGTGAGTGCCTAGAAATGCTCCTATGTCAGTTAGAGCATTCTCTGACAAGATTTTGGCTGATAGAGCAAGCGCCCTACAAACAATCTGTGATTTTATTTGGAGCATAAGGGACCATTTCCAATGGACCGTTTGCAAACATCAAGACTCCTTGGGAGAAAACCCCCATGATCTTAGCACAGATATGGGTGTTCCCTGCTAGAGAGCCTGGGAACTTTACTTGATGGTCATAACCTAGACTGGATTTGAGTAAAAGGTCACCTAGGAAGTTTGTGGCAGAGCCAGTGATTCTGCCATATCTTAGAGTGCCTGCCTCAAAAATATAAATTACACAATAAAATCACAATAAAATTTATTTCCAGAAGTATTGCAAATTTTTATACTATTCTCCAACCAAGAGAATACAAGGGAAAATATAGACAGAACATGCAGAAGATATACAAAGAAAAGCCTTGTGATTAACAGAGAAACATTGCTTAAAAAAGTTTCAAAATACCATTTCTACAGGGGTACTTATCACAGACAAGGAAGGTAGAATGAAAATAGAAAATGTTGGAATCAATTTATTTAAGTGCCTGCAGTTATCATTTCAAGGCAAATGAAGCAATAATAAATACAGAGCATTTGAAAGAAAGATAATCTGTATCCACTGCATTTTAATAAACAGTAATCACAAAAATCAATGTGGGCACATTGGATCTGCTTTTCTGTTAGTTTTCCTATTACTGTTCTCCCTTTCTCTTCTTTCACCTCCCTTTTCTATCTAATACTTAATGGAATGATCTGTAGTCCCTACTGTTTTACTGTCTGAACTTTTGTCTTTATTTTTCTTTCATAAGCTAGGTTTTAAACTTAAAAATTAATTTCCTCACTTGTATTATCAATACTACCAGTCCTAACACCTAGCGGACAGTATATCTCTTAATTTGTTTTCTTTTTGCAATCAATAGGTCAGAACTGCTTCTTGCTAATTTTAATCAGTATTAGGGTGACTGAGAAGGATGGTGCTTCCCACCATGAAGTCTGGGAAGGAGAAAGTGGATCAGTAAAAAAAAATCAGATATGTTTATTTTAAAAGTATAATCTGTCACTGGCCAATTTTAAAACACCGCTAGGTATGTATAAGATCAAATTTTACAGATATTTAGCCAAAACATGATTATTTTCCCAGGCAATAAAAAATGTCAGAAAGATCAACATTTACTGGGAAGTACAAATACCTTCCTCTCACACAAACTTGATTTTGTATCAGAGAACCACTGAAATTTAAGCATAATACAAATACTTAGAGAAATTATGAAAAAAAATTAGTCTAATTTAATGCACTTTTTTTTTACTAATATAGGAATGAGGAAAAAAATTGGCCACTGGGTAGAAAATAACACTAGAATAAGATTATCAACAGTTATTTTCAATCAAATGGGTTTCTGATTTAAAGAGTGAGCCAGGTGTCTCCAGAAGCAATTTGTTTTTTCTTAAAATAGATGCCTAAGTGAGAGTGATTGAATCATCTTCTGGACATGTCTGTCTCTGTTTACTACAGAGGATGCAGTTCTTGATATTTTCCTCTTATACAGATAGAGCCATGTAGATGAATCCCATTCTACAGAATAGAAGTAGGATATTAGAACAACAAATGAAGTGAAGGGTGCCAATTTACCCTCTCAGCCACTCCTCCACAAGGGCAATTGCACAGGGTGCCTCCCTTTGTGTCAGGTAAGTACAAGTGTCTTAAGGCCAATGCAAACCTGAATATTCCTTAAGGAAATACATCTGGGTCAGCTCAGAGTAGTTTTGGCCTTTAATCTACCCTTGAATCTATCTTAACATATCCATTTTGACATTATTTACTATGATATTACTAGAGGATGAGGTAAAAATGGGAACTATATGTTCTGGACACTGTTCAAAATAGCAAATGGATCTTCTCCAAAGGACTTTCAGGCTTAGATGGACAAAATAAGGAAAAGGATTATGACCCATAAACAGAGGCAAGAATTGTGTTAATTACTAAACTGACTTGATGGATTTTTTTTTTTTAAGAAGATTGCTTTAGCTGAAGTAGAAGACCCTAAAATATAAGGAGACCAGAATCGGAAAAAAAAAGTTGGTGGAAACTATGGATGCTGATTCAATGAAAACACTCAGAATGGATGGATAGAAGTGCTGACTTGGTTTAGTAAAGCAACTACACATCACGATATTATGTGAGCCATTAGCTTATCTATTTGTTTGATTTTTTTTCTTTTTATTTCGTGTAAGTTATATGAAGGTATTGAAAAGGAATGACAACACAGATTTGAGTGCCCCTAGAATACTTTTATGAGTTAGTTTCCTGATAAACATCTCCTTTTAAAAGGAGATCTAGAGGAGGATGACACAAATGAGCCCCACTGTTCATAGCCATCAGTGCAAAAGTTTGAGTTTCGTGTGTCTTTGTGGCTACATCCACTTCAACTTCTATATGTTAGTTTGTACTCCATGTTGATATTTCAACAAATGACCTGAATCACAGCTGTGGTAGGCAGATTTCTACATATAAATTAACACTGTTAATGTCAAGTAGTCAAGGTTCAGTGCTGACCATCATTTTATATTATGTCATGTAAAGACTGCAAATATCATGTCCCTATGTTGCCTGTTTTACTGACAACCAAGCATCCTAAACACTGTAGCATTTTGTCAGTTCAGCAGATCCAAAGCCATCCATCACTGCTGCTATTTCTGTCATACGCATTTAACTTCAGCATCAGCCAGCAGTCTGCAGTCTTGGTTACTGATCAGTATCATCACAACTGTCAGATGGGGAGTGAATTCTTTTTCTCTCCAAAAGTTGGTTAATGTAATGTTTGATATAGATACGTTGCTTAACAAGTTTTCTGAGCCATGTTTGATATTTGAGTATGGGAATGTTTCCATCATGATCTTTCATAATTTATTTACATTTGTAACATCTTTTTGAACACTTTAAGCAATAATATTGGCTGTTCCAAGGATGTATGTTTTCTTCTTCCCAACAGTCACAATCCAAAACCCCTCAGTTTCCAGATATCAAGGGAAGAGGTTCAAGAAATCCTACAGTCTTAAACACAGCTGTTTTCAAAGACATGTAATAAAACTAAGGACATTTCATTGAAGTATTGATATGACAGTTTATTTTGATTACAAAGTTAAGATTTTTTTTTTTTAATTTTTCTCTGAAGATGAATGAAAGATTTAGGAAAGTACCTAAACAAAGTATAAATCCCATTGATCTCAGATTGTGATCTAGTAATATTCTGGAATAAGGTAGAAACACTCTGATTAACAAGCAGTTTGAACTATTGCTTATCTTTTATCTTTTTACAAAAGCCTCCTCTTCAAACTCTTCTGAAAACAATCAAATGAAATTTTAAAAGGGAGGACTGGCTCAGATCACAGATCAACTGGATTTATTTAAAGAGGTAGCTTTAAATTAAGGCAAAAAACTTTCAGGGACTAGGGTGTTGCTTCTGCAGCAGTGTGATGACAAAATCCAAGCATTATTATCTTCATATATTAAAAAATAGCAATGCTGTCTAATATCTTGTGATTTAAATAAGCATAATGATTTAAGAGTTTCTTCTTATCATTGACTACACAATTTTTTTTACAGTTGAATTCTTGCAAGTGAAAATTTATTCAAATAATCCAATCATTTACAACCTAGCATAGTTGTCCACAAGATCAACAATAATTCTAACTGGAATTACTGTCAAAGTTGCAAATTAAAAAGTGATATTTTCCATACCTGAAGAAACTGTGTGTGTATGTGTGTGTGTGCATGTATGTACACACACAGGTACAAACTGAATGATGAATAAGCATAGATCTTTGAAATTCAGAGCAAAAAGGAAAAAAAAACACACGTCATGAATACTGAAGACTTAGTTTCTTAACTAAGACTAGGGCAAACAAGTAATGAAGATGACTGTTCACCACACAGATATATTTATTTACTGTATATATGCATCTCAGAAATTTTTGGTATTTTTCTTTTTTTAATACAATAACAAAATTTTAATATAATTTAAATATACTTAATATAATAATATAATTTTGGTTTTTCTTATGCTCTTCATTACAACCTTGGAGAAGTCGAGAACTGTTAATTTTCCTACTAGACAGCTGTTACTGCTTAGTAGAGTGATTGGACTGTGATATTTGCCATTTAAAAAAATCATTAATACAATCTGAAAATGAAAGAAACTAGGGAAATAAATGAAATAGCTTCAGATCCCTGCATTTCTCTCCCTGGATTCATTTTGCTTTTAATATGCTAAAATAAAAAATTATTTTAAAGGAAAAATAATAGGAAAAAGTCCCTGAATTCTTTCTTTCTAGTTACTTCTAATGCTATAATAATTAATTCTAAAATAATGGTGCATTAGTTAATCACCATATTGCAATGGAATTTCCATGGATACACATATAATGTGGATATTAATAATAGGTTGGTTCATCATAATTCATCTTTTAACAATTAATATGAAATGAATGAGTGAATGACCGATTAGTCATTAATAGCAAAGGAAGATGTGCAATTATGTCCTTTTTGTACTAAACACTTTTTGTTAAAACATATTTTTTTGTCTATAGTTACAAAAAAGATGATAGGAAAAGGTTAATGTTATGAAAACTTCTTCAATTTCAAATCATCATCAGATGTATTGGTACATATGAGAACACTATAAGAGTTGTCGCTGGTTTTAAATAGGAAGCACGACTATTCGTATGAAATAAGATGGAAGCAATAGAGGGTGAAAAACATACTTTTAGACATTAAAATAAATAATTCCATTTGCCTTTTTTTTTCCCCCCAAAAACAGTTGTGAAATGGTTGAACTGGAAGCCTGACAAACACCTCATAGAAAGCAGTGCATACTCGGTGGTTCTGAAATTATTCCCCCAAAACCTGAATTGTTTTAAGGCAGCTAGAAAATGTAAGTTATCTAATTAATTGTTCTAATTGTCTAAGACATGCAGGGCTGTAGAAGGCCACAGGTGGCTACAGCAGGCTTTAGTTAGAATGTGGGGTTTCACAATCCATATTCTGACGCTGAAATCTACGTTTATCCGCTGCTTAGCCTGGAGGCTCCGCCCAGAGCTCAGGGCAGCTCATTGGGGAAAATTTACAGCTGTACGTGAAGGATACATCCTAAGCTTCACACCAGTCTATTAATGCTGGTGTATTTATTAGAAGGAGCTGAATGCTAATGTAATTGACCTCTGTGAATTACCTTAGTTGTGGGCACACTTCAGTAGAGAGGAAGCATTTCTACATCACTGCCTTCAGTGCCTTCCTGCTCTGGGAGTACCTAGCCTACTTGTCAGTATAGTTTGAGCAAAAATGACTCCAGTGCTCTTCTTTTCACCTCTCCCAATGTCAATGTGTCTCACTGAGAACAGAGCTCCTACATTTAAATAGCTCTTTTAATTTTTCCTTCATTTCATATGCATACAGATAAAATAATTATATAAATCTGAATTTGTTTCTTTACTCTTAATCATTGATAATTAAAATAAAAATTCTATGGGGAACTCATTTTAACCAGAGAATTTTCAAGTTCATTAAGGAAGTGTATGTCCTGACAATCAGAAGCATTTGCAGAGCAGCTTTTATATATGTTTCAGCTTCGTATGCATTCTGATACTAATAAGGAAGACAGTACTTCTGTGAAGGAGACTATAATATGCATTTTATGACCATATTTGTCTCCTTCAGCTTTTACAGGAGACAATCTTCAGATTATTTGTGAGTGGATAATTAATATTTACATTAATATATTTTAGTCTTATTTAAATAAATCAAGTGTCACAGTTCAATTTTCTAACAATGACACAAGTCCCCAGTGAGCAGAGGAATATGTTGACATTGACCTCAATGTTCAAGTTGCCACAATACAGTCATAAAAAGTAAAAAAAAAAAATAAAAAAATCAACAAATCTATCTTTTTTTTTTCGCTTGTTTCTTGTTGCTCTGGGATATGTCCCATCTGGTCCATATTTAGATGAATGATTATGTATGTCACTCAGTACCAGAAAAAAACTTAGTAATTTCATTTGGTGTTTACTTTCCAAAGATGAATCAGAGTTCTCAGCAATGGCTAGGGAATAGTGCCCTGGTAGAAGAAATGTATGTGTTAGTTTATTTTCTGAAGTGTCTAATATGCTCCGTTTCATCTGAGCAAAGGCTAGAAAAACAACAATCATGCAATGAGAAAAAGAAAACAGAGAAACAACATAGAAGGAAAAGGAGTCTGCTGTATGTATATTTGAACAGTATTGAGTTTGCTTCAACAGCATTAATCCATTTTATACAGGTGAAGTATCATGCTATCTAGAAAAGTGAAATCTCTATTAATAATATCTTATATTCTTAAAGAAACTTCCATCCCAAGGACTCACATGAGCTTCATTATTGCCAATTTGTAAAATGATGAACTAAGCTCTACTTAGAAACCAAATTTTCAAAAGAATTTCCTGTTTACCTGGTGATAATTTTTATTACTCCAGCAGCGCAAACCGGTGTATGCCTTATCTGGAAATCAGTCCAGAAAAGGGCTGCAGAAGCTGAATAATCCTGTTTGCATTCTGCATGAAATTTCAGGACTCTGGTTTCCAGCTCAGGTTTCTGTGGGACATTTAGGTATCATGCATTTCAGGAGCAAAGCCAGCTGCTCCTTTGCCACTGGGAGAATCTGGAAAGTATTAAGGATAGCCAGAATGATTGGAAAATGGTGAACAAAGGGTAGGGTCAATTATTATCCCTAATTATCTTCAAGTATCTCAGTGAAGGTGTTAAGTACAGTCCCCCTTTCACTGATAAAAACAGAAGCACAAGACAGTCTCCGAGCTTTTTCACACACTGATCATATCTCGTCACATCTAAGACAGCGCTTATTCAGATAGCTCGGAACTGGTTTTTCATCTGTGTAGGCATATCATATGATTTTCCTGGTTGCAAACACTGAGGCAATAATTTAAAGCAAGTCTTTAGTGCCTCTGTGCTGTGTCCAGCTTTATGTGTCCTTTTCCAAGTCACTTTGTCAAATTTCCCAGGGAAATTGACAGTTAGCTCTTGGAGGTGATAAAATATGAGTCAACAAAGTCATCGGTGTTTGTGAAAAAAAGGTACTCAAGACAGACAGCAGTCTTACACAGACTATTATTATTTCAGTCAAACTTCTAGAGTGCTTTGTGAATGGAAAGAGCAGTGAGACATCTCTGTCTTGAATTTTCTATTATTTGTCAATTCCCCTCTTTTTTAGTGTAAAGATGCCCAGTCAGGTTTATCCTAGCTATTTTGAAGATTTCTGTCTGTTGATACCAGAATTCTGTGGAAAATCTAAATGCATTTTCACTGTAATCAGAGCAAAACTGAGAATTTAGGATTTTCGAAGACAAGAAAAATGGCTATATTAGGAATACTTAACCAAAATCTAAGATAAACTTTTCATGTGAGTGGGATGTCCTAGTTCTATCTATTACTATAGCAACCAGCTAATTATTCCACTCCTCCTCCACTGCCCTTGTGTGCATGGAACCTCTTTTTTTTCCTTTTAGGATCTATTCACCATCCAAGATACATGGAGAGGTGATGGTGCCAACTTCTTGTTCTGAACTATTTTTGCAAGCTGAAATTTCCCTTAAATCTTCATCATAAAGCAAATCAAAGGGCTTGCAGATAAAAGAGTCAAATCAGTTTGCTTTTTGGAGCACATGGTTAGAATGCTTTTTAAGACACTGCCTGAACTGGTAATGGTAATGACAGCGATGTACCTCCTGATTTTGCACAGAGCTTCATTTTTGAATCACATTTTCAAAATCCTCAGGATTTTAAGTGCCAGTGTAATCAGAAAAAGCAGTAATAATTTCAAATTTCCTTTCTTTTAAAGCTTGAGGGTTTATTCTTTTATTTTCTCACTTTTTTTTTTTTTTGTTGGAAAGAAAAACCACCCTGAAAAAACAAACCAACAAACAGAAAAACCCCACCAACACCCCTCAAATCCACAACTCTTACTCCCTGTTGTGGATTTAGTGAAGGAAAGAGAAGGTGTTAGTGGGACAGTAGATTGAGTCTTCCCTGGCAATTAGCTGCCTCCGTGGTTTTCTGCAGAGCAGCTCTGCCTGGCACAGTGTATCGGGCGACCTGCTAGGGCAGCAGAACCCACACAGCACTGCTTTTGGCCTGGCTGCACTGCAGCCTTCAAAACTGTCCTGAGAAAAGAGTGCAGATGTTCTCAATGAGATATGTTTGGCATCCTGTGCATACACAAGGAAGCAGAAAACTGTGCAGCTTCCTGCTATCAATCGACAAGCAGCCTTGATAAAACTACTGCAGAGAGACTGGCTTACTCAGGCCTGCTTAGTGTCAGAGAAGCGAAAGCCATTTTTTCACTGTCTCATTGTGGGCTCCCTTTAGAAGTCTTTTGGGACAAGATTGCTTTTTAAAATTTTTTTTTGGGTAATATGATCAGACTTCCTCTTGACCAACTGCTTGGTGGACAGTTTCAATTTGTTTCTCTTAAATATGAGTCACTGTAAAATGTGATTACTTGAGTTAAGAATTATATCTACCTAGAATAAATTAGAATTTAGCTTAAGATATAATTGTGTTTATGAATAATTTCCAAATTATCCAACAGAAAGAAGGGGCCCTTGTTGTAATTCTCTAACTGCAAGCCCATATGGCTGACTGAGAGGTAGACGAGCAAAAAGAACTGGAGTCTTGACTGAGAAATTGCCCTTTCTTTCCCCTTCCAGGCTCCCACTGGGGAAAGAGGAGAGGGAAAGGGAATACATACCCTATGTCTTATTTACATATAAGACTGGTGTTTGTTGGACAACATCCCTCCTCCTGGGATATCAATGTGAAGTGAGAAACAAATGTTCAATTGATTGTTTAACAGCCTTGTCTCTTCTCAGATGCCACTACCAAAACGTGAAGCGAGAGCATAAATAGTGGCAGAAAAGACTAAGTCATCTTCTACTTGTTGAAAATGTATAATATATATGTCCACTTTTTTCTTTTCTTTTTTTTTAAGATTAAAATATTCAATCTTTTTCACTCTATTGCATGCCACAAAGTAATAAGGTTCTCTCATTTACCAAGCTGACCTATCTGTTCCATGCAGAGCTCTAATTATAAGTCAGGGAGAGAGAAGAAAATGCCCTCCTTAAAAGTTTGCTTCAGATTTTTTAATTTTACTTTACAGATTTCTCTTATAATGCATTCCTGTGGTTTTCCGGGTGAGATGATAGTTAGTTTAAGAGTCTCATGCTAAGTTAGTGACATTTCCTTGAAGCTGACTGCCTCCCTGCACAGATAATGAAACATTTCATCAGCTTCCCCACAGGAAACTGATCTTAACTTTTAACCTTTTTTTTTCCCTGCTTGGACAAAGCAAAAAAGAAAACATCTTTAAAGTGTTTATTCAATCTAAGCATTAGCTTGCCTTTCTGAAAAGTTTCACAGCTTTTGGCTTCACAGAATTCAGATTTGAAAGAGTAAAGGGTTTGAAATATTCAGGGAAGGACTAAACAGTAACTGCTTCATGCTGCATTTGCACATGGATAAAAACTGATTTCAGTTCTGTTGTCAAATTATTTCCATGCTATCGGTAGATATTTACAAGTATTTCTTTCACCCAGTTCTTATATGAAACATTCTGTTATTCTGTGATTCACAAGGTCGTATTGCTGTATCATTTGCAGCTTCCTAATGTGAACAGATCTCCATGAACAAAAGGAACAATTTGATTGGTTAAAAGCTAGGGTTACATACATGTAACGTAACAATTATATTTGATACAGGATGAT
Source organism: Ifrita kowaldi (assembly GCA_013398055.1). NCBI lineage: Eukaryota > Metazoa > Chordata > Aves > Passeriformes > Cinclosomatidae > Ifrita > Ifrita kowaldi. Next base: position 28,253 of record VZRS01002010.1, read on the forward strand.
GTATATATTTTATCAGCAAGACATTTTTCAGTAAAGGGCATGTGTTTAAAAATCTACGTCATTGGCCAAAGAGAAGCCACGAGTTCAGTGGGTATCGGTCAGTTTAGATTTCCTTAGTGGTTTCTTGTGACCTTAAAATGTATTGATCCAGGGATTTGCGCAGTCATAGACAATTTAGAAATCTCGACAAATTACTCTTACTCAGCTGAGACGTACTCATTCCTAGATCATATTAAGTAAATTAGAACGACTTAAATTAAAAATCCTTTAGGTCAGTTTACTTTATATCTGCCCTGGACTGAATTTGTGCCACAAAAGTAAGGGAAAGTAACTATGAGCAGACTTAAAGGTTGTCTTGATAAATTTCTTTTCCCTCACCCTCCCTTGATGCATTGTATTTGTTTTTCTCCAGCTGTACTATTATTCACTGTTGAATTGACAGAGAGCTGCTGCTGGACTTGTAATTCTGGATGTTGGCTCTTTTCGCATTCAGAGACAGAGAGAAAACAGACATAACAGACATGCAGTTTGAGAGCATTAAGACTTATGTGTTCTGTTCCCATCTTGGTTCTAATAATTATGAGCTTATAATGTCATTCTTGTTATTCATCTGGCTGTTGCCACAATAGTACAGCTGCAACATTCTTACTAAAACCCAAGGTATTCTTTTAATTAATGACACAGAAGCAGTAATTGTGTATAGGATACAGCTTCCTTTCAATATTCTCATTTCTGGTTTTGAAGACTTACTTTGTTGTTTGTTTTAGTAACTTTTGCAGTGTCTTATTCAGTCTGATTTTTTATTTCTTGATTTTTAATTCGTGACCTGCTAGGAATATTTTACAATTCTTCTGCACTTTGCTTTTTGCTTTCTGCATTTTCTTGATATCTCTTTTAAAATATGTAGTCATGTCAGTAGGTCAAGCTCATCTTTCTCCAAATTCGTGAGCCTTCCCAAAGTGATACCAAGTCTTTTCTCTGTTTTTATCCACTAAGTCTTCAGACCTCTTGGTCTTACTAACATTTTGCTGAACTTTATGTGGGAAATATCTCCTATTGAAATTCATAATTTGTTTTTACCAGTCTGTTTTTATTTATCTTTCAACTTAATAGACAGAATGAATTTTTGATTACCTCACACATATTCTAGACCAGCTATTCTATCACATACTAATTAGTTTTAATTTTGCATGTGAGATAGAAAGACCTCTTGCTGATCCAGTTGCTACTTGGTGAATAAATTTGCTAGCTATCACATCAAAAAATGGCTGATATCTGGTGATAGTGTCCAGTTCAGATATGGGAAATACATTTTTCTTGCTATATAGCTATTGGTAACATTTATAACTCCAGCAGTATTACAAAGATCATACAGTTAAATCTGTTTCTGCAAGCCTACAGCAAAACCCCAACAAATACCTGGTAGAATATGTTTTCAACTTTTGCTTAAGTAAACTGCGAATAAATAAAATTGAATTATATTCAAACACTATCTCAAATATTTATCAAGTGTTAATTCATCTTGGAAACTATGACACTTAATCTGTCCATTTCAGAACTTATCCATACATGCAAGATGTATTTTATGTATTTCAGAGTTGTGGGCCATGGGAAATAGAAAATTGTCCTAAGCCAAGGTTTCAAAGTATTCCATAGTCTGGGTAATATTTTAAGACAGTCACTGTCTCTTTTCCTGTTAATAGAAGTATAGCTTCTTTGTGAAAAATGTAACATATGATCCAATATAAATAGAAAATCACCTGAAAGATCCCCAGTGCAGTCTCATCAAATGTGATGGGAACATATTTAGTGAGTTGTCAGCATTTTCAAATGACATTTAAGTTTTCATGTGACAAACTTAGAAAACTACTGAGTCCACAGAACAGAGTTTGATAACCATTGCCTTGTCCTTTTTCTTGCAGCTTTAAACAAAATACTCAATGGATTTCACAAAATCTTTATTGTTGTTTTCTTTTTGCTTAATAAGATACATCTCTTTTTCCAAATTAATACATACCAATTAACACAAATGCCAATATTGTTTTAGGAATTGTCCTAGTTTCTTAGGAGCTGAAATTTATCACAACAATTTAGATTAATTTAATCTGGTTGTTTACAGACAAACTGCAATCCTGCAAAAGGTCCTGCATTCTTTTTGCTTTCTCTTTCCATCTGCAGAAAATAAACCTTATGCTTAACAATTGAGTTTATTTTTTATTACTGCGCCCAAGGCAAAATCTCAGATTGGGGTTTGCAATCTCAGAAGACAGACAGATTTAATATATTTGTCACTACCTTGACAGGGGGAAAAAATTGCTTAAATTCAGGTGTAAGAGATGAGCCTTTGTGTAACAGATGTAATCCTCACAATGAAATGTTTTTCAGGCATTCAGTCATCCATGCTCTGATTAGAAGATGTGAGCCTTTGTTCTAATTGGCCTTACCGTAGTCACTACTTTTACTCAGATACTTCCATTTTCCTTACATTACCCAGCCCAAACTTCTGGGGATATTGTACCCTATTTACTGACTTCATATATTTCTAAATAATTACAGTATTTTTCTCAAACATAAAAATGCACTTTAAAATACTGGAAATGGAAAGGATAACATTCTTAACCACAGTAAATAGCAGTAATAAAATTATAGCTGTAGGCTGATAAAAATGGAGTCTTTTTGAAGATCAAACATAGTGTCATGTTCGTGAGTATCAGGTGAGGTGTCCAGGGCTTCAATTTAGAAATACATCTGTAATTGTCTTTTGTCTTTACTTTCTAATTCATATTTAGGGGCTTTAAAGATCTGTTGTAACAGGACTCTTGTTACATTTAATAAGTGCCATGTTGATTGGCGTACTCTAAGTAGGCTTTTCAGTTTGCCTGTGGGGAAATTTAATATAAAAACATTCAACATTCTTTTATTAGTGTTTTTTACTATTCCCAGTCCCATCAGACCTTTGGTGCAAGCAGTGTATTATTGAAAAGCTTATCTGTAAGAAGTGAGCCAAGGGGAAATTCAGCCTTTATTAATATTGACATCATGTTCCTGCACAATGGTTGTCTAAAGAAACTTTTCAATTGGATTTCAACTGCTTTGATGCTGTATAAATGGAAACAACTGAATGCATGATTTAACAGAGAACAGTGAAAAATGTTGCAGCCTCTATGCTCTAACAGAAAGCATGTGTTCAAAGATACTACGTGGCTGTATTCTGCAATGTTTTCAGTCAACTTTTAGTTAGGAAACCAGAAAAAAGAACTTCTTTGCTTCAAGACAGACTCCATTTAAAATGAACTTACTTTTTGCATTTTTAACAATGAAGTCTTGTGATATTAGGTCTTGGACCTTGGTCAAAGGATTCTAGTCCTGTCTCTTTTAAAAAACACTGTGCAAATTTGGCCTAATTGTTTAATGGCCCAGATGTCCTGGCAAGGCAAAACTTGCATAGGATTTGGAGTTGGGAAGACTCATTTTCTAGACTGGGCTCTAGCTTCAATCAAAAATCCCTGAAAATGACAAATTTCCTGATAATATATCTTTAAGACACCTAGCTGTATATACTCTTTGTAATATTTTCATAAAGCAAAAACACATATACCATTACAAATTACAGGTGGAATACATACTAAATGGACTTGGTTTTAGCAGTGTTTTAATTTGAAAACAGCAGTGGAGAGGTAGAAGGTTTGACAGCATCTGAGCAGGAAAAGGGAGATCTAATCCAGTTATTTTCTCATGCTAAGGAAGAAAGGATGGAAGAGTTAAAGCTGAGTTCTTACACTGACACAATGCGTGGGCACTGTGACCTACAGCCCTCCTGCTGAAGGTAAGTCACTGTTCAATAATGAATTTAAGGTTTTCTGGGCCAGAGGTAGAGGATGTAATAAAGTCTGACTCTATAGACAGCTCACTAAAGCACTCATTCAGAAGTGCTTGGGCTCCCCAAATCTGTAGCTATGTCTCTATTTCAATTCATTATTATCTAATAAATAGTGTCCTTAGTAGGTATTCTTTTTCATTTCAGGCTTGGGCCATTTTAGGTTTTTGTCCTGGCTTCTGCTGCAATAGAGATAATTTTCTTCATAGTAGGTGGTACAGTGCTCTGCTTTGGGTTTAATATGAGAATAATGATGACAAGAAACTAATGGTTTAGTTGTTGCTAAGTCATGTTTATACTAAGACAAGATCTTTGCTCTCATCCCAGCCCACCAGACAGGAGGCTGGGGGTGCACAAGAAGGTGACAGGGGCCACGATCAGGACAGCTGACCCCAAATGACCTAAGGGATATCCCACACCATGTGGTGTCATGCACAGCATAAAAACTGGGGGAAGCAGGAGGAAATAGGGAATGTTTGGAGTGATGGTGTGTGTCTTCCCATGTCACTTACATGTGATGGAGCCCTGCTTTCCTGGAGAAGGCTGAACACCTGCCTGCCCATGAGAAGTGGTGAATGAGCTCCTTGTTCTGCTTTGCTTGCATGCACGGCTTTTGCTTTACCTATTAAACTGTCTTTATTTCAACCCATGGGTTGTGTCATTTTTTCTTTCTGTTCTCTCCCCAGTGCTGCTGGAGGAGAGTGAATGAGTGGCTGTGTGGGGCTGAGTTGCTGGCCAGNCATGCACAGCATAAAAACTGGGGGAAGCAGGAGGAAATAGGGAATGTTTGGAGTGATGGTGTGTGTCTTCCCATGTCACTTACATGTGATGGAGCCCTGCTTTCCTGGAGAAGGCTGAACACCTGCCTGCCCATGAGAAGTGGTGAATGAGCTCCTTGTTCTGCTTTGCTTGCATGCACGGCTTTTGCTTTACCTATTAAACTGTCTTTATTTCAACCCATGGGTTGTGTCATTTTTTCTTTCTGTTCTCTCCCCAGTGCTGCTGGAGGAGAGTGAATGAGTGGCTGTGTGGGGCTGAGTTGCTGGCCAGGGTCAAACCATGACATTTGAAGTGCTTATGTTTTTTACCGCTTTTCTTTCTGTTAATAAGAACAATGGTGCTTGAAAAGCTGTCTTCCAAATAAGTTTTTCATTGTGCCCCAAAAAGACGTTTTGTGTTTTACACTGGTACCTCCTGGCAACCACGTACACTGTAGCAGAGTAATCATAAATGCTTTATCTCAAATGTCTTTTAAGTTTGCCCTGTACAAAATATGTTGCATAGTCACTGAGGACTTCAGGCTGTGCATCATAGGTGAAGATCAGGTAGGTGGTGGTGTTGAGTGTCGCAGACTTGCAAGCAGATTTTGGCAGTGAGACTACATTATAAAATGTTTCCATTACAGAACAAACAGGCCCATGAGGAAGGGCTGTTATTAGGTACCGAATATATTAAAGATTATTCTGTATGATTCACAGAGCTGAATTTAGATGCTATTCCCTTTCCTCCTACTTATTTCTGCTGCTTTTTCATCGCAAGAGCTTTTTCAGTGGTCTCATAAGATGGCCTTTGAGATGTGGTTGTCTCAGAGCAGTCACATGCTTCGTGAAAAAATGAAGTACTTCTGAATTTCAAAATATTTAAGAGATTATGTCATTGGGCCTAGGGGAAGTGGAGACGACTCAACATGATAAGCAATCTTTTCCTGGCTTTAAACTTTTTTTTCATTTAGTAGACTCACAAGTCTCTGAGTCAGTGTAATTTAAGCTAATGAAGAGTCCAAGAGGATAGCAACAAAATGAACAGGGCATCAAGAATTAGCAATAAAAATTATTAGCTCAGTTTAGTCTCATGAAGACTCAAAGCCATGATGACAACGGTAATTTATGCAACCTATACAATATGCCAGACATAGGACAAGTCTGCCATGGGGCAAGTTCAAAGGAAAAATATGAAGGACGTAGATGCAGTTCTGATGTTAGTTTTACTTCTCAGAAGTATTACAGTTCTCTAGGAGTATTACATAAATTGATATCAGTTGCGATATCAGCTGAGGTATTTGAAGGAGCTCCTAGCCTACAAGACAGAAAAAAAAGGGAAAGATTTAAAAATCAAAAGAAAGTTTGATATTTTTAATCTCTTTTTACCCTTAATTTTGTTTTAACCTAAGTAGTGAGAATGAAAGACAGACAGTCATCTTCAATCCAGAACAGCATATGAAGGATTGAAGAAATCTGAATGCTGCTCCAGCTTGGAGGTTTGTGAGGGTTTTTTTTGTTGTATTTGAACAACAGTATCTTAGGGCCTATGCAATTAAACTTTTCATAGCCTTGGTTTCTTGATCTGAAAAAATTAGATGCCACTTATGAGAGGAGGTGTAGGCGTTCATATCTTCTTGGATCTTATTTCAGACTTCTTAAGGTAACCATCTAAAATGATTTGAATGAATCATGGGGGTTTTTGCAACTATCTCTCTCCATTGTTTATACAGGGAGCCTAGGAAACTGGCTTCGGCTACGTGACTACATTTAGACAGTGGAAAGGATATGTCAGGATAGATGCTTAGTTTTAAATGGCCAAAGATATATGAAAGGCATATCTACCTAAATATTTATTTATTCAGCAAGCTGGTGAGGGGAGTAATCTCTTTAGCTGGAAAATAAAGACATGTTACTTTCAAATGCAGAAGCTTATTGACACAAGACTCTAAGCAGAGGAAGATACTATAAACAGTAACTATGGAGACATGCAGCTGATACAATACTCTGTAATGTCTAGCAATTGTAGAAATACATTTATTTGTTGGACAGCAATAAATACAAAGGGAATTGGGGAGAAAAAAAAATTATGCAAATGCTTATCCATAAGCAGCAACTGTACTTAATGTGAAACTTGGCAGGCACCATTATCAAACAGATTGTTTCTAAAGCCAAAGAACGCTCTAAATTAGATACTATTTTGTTAAGTCTCCTAAGGCATTCCTCCCCTTTTCAGAGGTCATTTAATTTAGAAACTTAAGACATAATAGACAATACAGTATCTTGTATTTTTTCTAACTATTGTCTCAGATTCTCCAATTCTTTCCTCGAGGGCAGAGTCCCAACAGCTCAGCTACCTGGTGTTTCTGACTCGCATACTATCCCAGTGCACTACTTGAGACACTAACACACTTTAACAGGAGTGATAAAGGGACCCTGTTCTGAAAGATGAAGCTTGAATCCCTTTTACAGGAGCCAGCTCGGGTTGTCACAGTTCTGCTGAATTTGAGTTAAAGGGAGTCATGAAGCAGAGTCTGCTGCTAAATAGAAGTCAACTTGGGAATGACCCAAGGACCAGGTTGAAGGGACCAGCTTTGGTAGTGTTGCTGAAGGCTGACTCCACCCTAGACATACTTTTTTTGAAAAGGACAAGATGAAGCCTTCTGAAAAAAATCCAGGGAATAGATTAGCAATAAAACAATGCGAATAAACAGGGACCAATGCTTCAGTGCTCTCTCCAGTCTTCTTTTATTTTATCAGTGTAGGCATACCAAGTAGGCTCTCATCAACATTAAAAACTATCAGCAGTGCATCACTCTTCTTTCTACCTTTAATTTTGGAAACACAGTGCTGAAGCATCCATTCTGGCTAGCACAGGACCATCTTAAATTACAGGGGTTTGTCTCATTTCTCTGCCATATGAAGGATACTTGACTCTTTTTGGATCTAAGCTGGCTTTGGCAGCAGAATAATCATATTTGCATTTGCTCCTGAGCTAATAAATCCAGCCAGATCCATGCTGTCTCTGAGCAGAGTCAGCCAGAGTTGTGGCAGTTCACAGCATGACTAGTCCATAAAGCAGGTACCTGAAAAGTGGCTGTGACTGTAGGAAAAAATGTTTGTGCCTTCTGGCCTTACACTGCATTATTACTTTACAGGCTGCAATTTTTGCTTGCAAAGAACAAAACAAAAGAGCCCCACCCTGAGATGAGAACACTTGGTTTCTGAGAATAAACATAATTACTGCTGTGTATTTTAGACAACAGTAAATTAAAAATAGAACATTAGTATCTCACAGGAGAATTCTGTCTTTTACAGTATGAATGATGATTATATACACTCCAAGTATTTAAAAACATAGTTCATGTGGTGTGGAAGAAAAAATGTTTCTATACTTAATAAAGTAGACTGCATGCTACGCTAAGGAGCTGTATGATTTCACTCTTGAGTTTTTGATAATCTCCAGATAAACTTATTTTATAAAGTGGCAGAGTGTACTGCCATGAGGGATCTCTAAAAACTTCACAATACAGTTATTATATAAATAGTAGCTATGAGAAATCAGTCAAGTTTCTAGAGTGACACATGAGATTCAAAAGGCTCACGGTCCACAGAATTTAAATTAAGGCAATTCAAATTCTGGCCTTTGTGCTTGTTCCACAAAAGGATGACAGGGATTTTTATTTGTCTTGGGACTTTACCCAGCTTTGCCTTGTGTCCAGTCAAAAAAAACCCTTTTTCAGGTAAAATCTACCTTTATCAGATCTAAATTGAAAGCAGAGTGCTGGCACATGCAGGAATAAGCAAGAAAAGGAGCAAGGGCAGCTGAAGGGCAGTTTGGAACTGGCAGCAACAAGTTGATAGGGATGAAGAACGAAAAGTGCCTGAAATTGCCTCCAAAGCTCAGCGCAAACTGTTTCTACCTTGACAGTGTCCAAGGAAACCTTCCACTGGCCGGCTCTGGCTGCAATGTTAAGAGGTGAGTAGGTGTCAGCGTGTTCTGCACAGAGAGGGCAGACACCCCTCAGTAGAAAAGGCTGTAATCCTGCCTCGCTGTGTTCTCTGTTGTGTGGTACTTCTTTCAGTGAGGCATGTCAGACCTGCTCTTTTGGCTATGGCTTTAAAAATGTCAGCAGGTCCCTGAAATTCCTTGTTTTCCACTGGTTGTCTTATCTGACTTCAGGGAAAAAGATCAAGCTCTGTTGGACAGCAAAAATTACAGAATTCCTTAATAAGAAAAACATGCAAGTATGTGAATCCTGTCATAAGGTGTGAGGGGAGAAAAAAGGGGCAAATTAAAAATAGCACAAAAGAAGAAAACTACAAATAAAGACAAGTAGAGTAAAGACAAGTTACTTATTCAGCAAAGCATTGTTTTTGCCCTGTCTCCCCTTTTGTGAAATAAGAATAGTTAGTTTAATTAACATCATTAAAGAAGTGAAAAGAGAGAGCTAAAAATTTTGCAGGGATATATTCAAGCTGTAAGTCCCTGTACTGCAAAAAGGAAAATGGAAACTTCTTTCCAGAAGGAGGTTTTTCCTGCCTTGAGAGACATCTGCAAAGCAAAATTAAAATCACACATAAAAACAAATACACACTCATAAAAACATTGAAACTCATGGCATTTCTTATGATTAATAAATACCAAAACATACAAAGTACAGAGTGCATTGTGTCTTACAATAGAAAATACAATTTCATAAAAAGGGAAATTTTAATGACAATCTCAAAACCGTACAATTTTACAGTGCTACTTTCTCCAGGAATTTAAACCATCATGTTTTCTCAACTCTGAACTCCAACAAAATCCCCTTCATTGAAAATTAGGACTTGTGAGCAACAAACATATAAGATTGATAAGCCACACACAGAAAGCTACTAATGAGGGTGTTAAAGTTTCCAGGAAATTATCCTAAAGATGTTTTATTATACATGGAAGCCTTCTGCTAAAATGTAATGATATCTTGGAAGAGTGCTTTTTAGATCCATGCAAACTGAACAGCAGCTGAAAAACTAGAAAGCCTAAAAAGTATTACAGTTCATCATAAAGCAGACTTGGATAAAATAGGTTAGCTCGTAAATCAGAGCTATAGAATCGACTGCAGGATAACTAAAACAGCGGAAGCAGTACTATTTGCAAAGGAACTACAACTCCAAACAAAGCATCTAACCAATAGAAAACAAACACATTAAAAGAAAGGAAATTAGTGAAGTCATTACACAAACCCAGCTGGGAACCCAGCTGTTTAAAGATGAAGCAAGCTCTCTAATTCTTGATCTTTGGGAGTGTCTAATTAGAAAACAAACTAAAAAGATTTTCTCCAAGACAGTATTAAAATAAAAATGAAAAGAAAGATTCCTTTCAGAATCAGGTTTGTCTGCTGTGACAGTGCAGGATTTTGGAATAACCAAGCAAAAGATAAGTGTTACTACTGCAGAGTTATGGAATCAATTACGCTTAAATAAGGGCTTTAATCTGCCCAGGCATAATTTTGTGTCGTATGTATGAACAGCTTTTGTTTTGAAACTTACCTGTTGTGCTTTTACCCCACTGTTTAAAACGTTAAATAGAAAATTTGGAAGCCTATGGTGTTAATCACTCTCCTTGAACAAACCAATCAGGCAAGTACTGCACTGTTAAGGACATAATGTCAAATTGTACTTCAAGGCCATGAACCCACACAGGCCATGCACCTCCATCCAGGGTCACCTTATCCGCAGGAGATGCAGCAAAGCACGTTTGTTTTATTATAGAATTGCCAGCCCAGCTTTGCACTTTTTCATTTTCATGGCACTACTGCTTTGATATTGATAACTTTAACGCATAAAGGAATAAGAAGGTTATTGTAGGCATAGGGATCAGATTGGCAGAAACAGGCAGGGGAGGATAAAGGAGACTGGATTTGAAATAGTACAGATAAGGATACACTAACTGTGGGATAAGTGTAGCATTACTTCTGACCATATGCATCTAGCAGTTCTAAGATTTTCAAGAAGATAAGCATGAAGATAAAGAGATTTTCTGAAAGAGACGACCTATGTAATCACTCTTCTATTTTGGGATATTTGTCATTAGACTCAGTGCAAAAGCTGAAAGAATTTGAGACCATTTTCCCAGCTGGTTTCAAAACACGCCTCAGATTGTCTTCACAATTCTCTGAAACAGAATTTGCTTTAACTTTCTTTTTCCTAAAGTGTTGCATCACTCGTTATGCTTCTTACACCTTCAAAATCTCTTCAGTGTTGTTATTACTCTTACCTACTGTTGTTATCACCTTATCTACTATAAAGGCATAATTTATATCAATATAATGGTCGTGTTTAAGCTGCAGTAGTAAAACAACTTCCCCAGTATGATTTGATTCTAGGGTGCCATCCACTGAAATGCTAATACTATCAGACAGAGTCCAGTAGCAGACAAGGTGAGGTTTAAATTTTCTGAGGATTTAGTGCAAGGAAAGGATCTTGAGGCATCAAGAATGGTATAAAAAATTACATGAAGCGTGACTGTGCAGTGAAATTGTTTTAATGTTCACTGACTTTTTAAGAATGCTATGTGTATGCTGAATATTAAGCCAATACTTGAAGATATTGGTGCTAATCTTTCAAAGAGTACCTCTTCTTACGTTATATTAATAAAACTTTAAATTGCTATAATAAAAGAAGCATGTGGGTTCACTTTTACAAAAGTGTATTATCCATCACTAACCAGTTATTCTGCAGGCAAAATTAATTGAAGCTATTTTATTAAAAATACCTTGCCAGTATGTAGTATTTTCGTTCCTCCATTGGTTCAGCCATTCATTAAATTTAAATCTATCTTCCTTCTGAGTTTTCAGCCTACCTTCTCACCTGGACTGCATTCATATCACAAAGATTTAAGTTTGGAGAAGGTCTTCTAGGATCCAAAGATATGAGAGCCTGCTACTTTCCTTTTCCATTATATCTGTAATGTTTAAGCTGTTTAGCTTACTTTCTCAGTTTCCCCCTCTGATGCCTGGTCATCTTCCCTGTCAGGAAACATGACATACAAATAACCTTCCTAGAAGTTAGACAGATGCCTCTGATTGTGTAGTGGCCATATTCCAAATTTCAAGATGGATAATTATGAGCAAGAAAGAAATTTTGGAAGAACTCAGGCAAAATCTCTCCTGAGATGGCCCATCACAGAACAGTCTGCCTGAAGGTCCTCCAGAAGCAGTTCAGGCACGGAAGGTCTCAATCTGAGCTTTACCTTTCCAAATCTCTCCTGAGCAGTCCTGTTAAATGCACAGATTTAGAAATATTGAGATTGCGATGTAGAGGATTGCTACTTGGGGATTTTAAAAAGGGTTGGTAATTAACTAACATCACTTACAGTAAGAAGTGAACTTGGTGGGCAGCTGACAGGAGACCTATCTTGACATTATTCTAGCAAAGAGGTATGTTTCTGGTTTGAATCCATTCACTGATCCCTTCTTTGAAAGAACTCAGTGCTCAATAGAAAAAACAATTTGGAATTTAAAACCACATATAAATATTTAGTATGTACACAGACAATGCCTGCTCAAGTATTTGATATTTTATTTGGATGAGGATCAGTTCTTCTTGTAGGCTTTCAATCAACTTTTTAAGAAAACTGATTCTGCCAGGTGGGAAATAAAAGATGTCATCTCAAACTATTTTGTAAACTTAAATAGGTTGTTAAAAAATTAAATTTCTTAGCAATTATGTAGTTCTAGGGACACACAATTGCACTTGAAATTCGGGCAAGGTGCATGGGGTTTATGTACAATTCTGCACAAGCACGTGATCTTGTGACTGAATATGATTCCTAGATAATACCTTCAACTTGCTATTCCATCTTTTTCCCCCAGCTTTACATTTTTTGGTTTTAAATATCTCAGTTTTTCCGTTTTCTTTTCTTCTGCCTGTTTTAACTTACCTTGTATTTGTTTGTCATGTCTTATGAAGAATGAAATCTCTCCAGGGTAGGGAACCTTCGTTATTTATTTTTATAGAATTCAGAACACATATATGGTATTATGTAAATGAATTTAATTTAAAAATAATAATAGTTTCCTATCAGGTCTAATTTTGAGGTCTGTGCTCAATTTTTCTCTAGTATGCTTCTTATGTTGTTGCCAAGTTAAGTATTTTTCTCATGCATTTTTAAATACTTACCTTTCCTTATTGATGCCTAAATTAATTCACTTAAGCAGCTGATTTTCCTATAAGAAGTCCCAATTTCTGGGGGAAAATTCATAGGCCCACTGGAGGTAATGAGAATTTTACCATTTACTTCACCACGGACAAGATTTCACCCACAACCTCAGCTGGCAGTGGTGCCATGAAGTGCTATTAAACTGTCTGCAAGGTAAAGTCTGATTCCAGTTGCCACTGAATGGGGGAGAATCTACAAATTATTTCCCCTTTCATTAATTCCATTGTGTAAAACACTTCACGAGTGATACTCGGTATCACTTTCTTTGACTTCTATTTTCCTTTATGGTATCCTCCTTTGACTTCAGTTGTGCTCACTCTTTAGCAAGAAGGTTCTTTTTGCATGACGTTCACCCTTCAGCAAATGAACTTCTGCTGATGCTTTGAGCTCCACTTTTCTTATGCCTTCTTTATCCTCTGGGGTTTTTTGAGTTGTGTTCCCCCTCCCACCCGTTTAGTGAGCTCAGCCTTTCCCAAAACTTTTCTTTTTTTCATCCTAGTTCTTCCATGTCTACTCTCCTGGCCCCACATAGTCTAATAGTAGCAGTCCCTTTCTTATGTTCACTAGTGAAAAGCAAACTTTCATCTCCTGAAGAAGCTAAATATTATTATTATTACCCTTACTTTCCAAACAAGAAAGCAAAGCAGAAAGGCAGTGAACAGACAAAACAAGAGAAGGAATCGGTGTTTAGGTTTGGGATTGGCACAGAGAAGATGATCTACAATTTGCCCCTTGGCTGAGATTTTCTCCCAGTGTTGGGATATTTATCTCGTGGCCGTGGGATTAAATTACCTGTTAAACTGAAGCAGGCAACAGCCACACTGTCATTTTGCAGCAGCTTGGGCTGCTTCCACTATTTGGAGCTCACAGAAGAGCCCCTATGAAATCAGGGATTAGGTATAAATTACACCGAATAGGCTGAGATTAGTTTTGGGAGTCACAGAATCCAGAAACTCAAGAGGGCCCAAGCTTTATAGACATATGAGTGTGTCTTTGACACACAGACCTAACACTCAATATGCGCTGGCAGTCTCTGCACAGACTATACTGTATCTCTCTTTGAGAGGGAAAAAGCCAACTCAAAGCCCCAGCAAAAATAAATAACAAAAATTAAGCCATCCTCCTAAGTAATTTCTTAATGCATGATTTCTTACAGGGATATTTTCATCCTGTCTTGTTAATTCTTGAAATGAGTGCTACAGTATTTCTACTGGCAGTGGATTACTTTATACTAGCACAAGTACAGAATGCTTCAGGAGGAAAAATAAAGGTGAATTTTAGTAAAACTGAAGAATAACCATCTAGCATGTTTGTTTCTTTCAAACATTATGCACAGCTGTTGTAAAGTTGGCAAAGATGCATGCCAGAAAGCTACATATCTGATACTACAAACTGTTCGTTTCACATTTTATTCAGTAACAGCTGGTAAAATGGTATTTAAGAAGAGTTTTGATTTAATCTAATGAGAATCTATGTTGCAATGTACTGTACTCCTGAAGAAAATAATTGGACAAACATTGATTTTTATGTTGCTATAATAGTTTCATTTTCGATAAATAGGAATTTATATGCATAGTTATTTGCTACCATTCCTCTCTCCATATACAGGCTAGAGATTTGCTTGCAACCAAACCAAACTAAACAAAACAGTCTTGAAATGAAGTTTAGCTACTTGAGAGCTGCCAGAACTGGAAAAGACCTCCCTTAAGATTTGTTTCATATTTAACTGACATAAGACCAAGCTGGTGTCAAAGGGAACCAGAGGGTGGAACCTAGAGAGAGGCAGAAAGAAATTAGGGCACACCAATACCAACATGAAAGGAGCATAAACAGAAAACAGAGCATGGAGAGTGGCGTAAACCCAACTTCACTGTTCAGTTTCATATATACACCAAGTATTTGAATTATTAAATATCTCATTTATGTACTTCAAGAATGACATAGTTCTTAAATACACTAAGACAAGACAGCAGACAAAATGTACCATCCACAAGAGCTCTGACTCAAAGCAGCCCTTTTCTTCCATTAATATGAATACTATTCAAATATTTCATATTTTACATCAGTGTAAATCAAGGTCACAATCAGGTCTGAAAGTATGTGTTTACTGTGAAATGAAGCAAGCAATGAGCTGGACACCCAATAATTCACACTACTTAAGTGTTATTTACCTTACCATTTTGGACTAAAACTGTCTCTGTCAAAGGCAGGTCACACCTCTGAGAATAATTCACGCAGTGGACCTTACCTCAATGTCCAAACCACACAAAATATTATCCCTTCTCCCTCAACAGCCTCCTGCTTTGTCCCAAGAGACTTTTCACTCCTGAGCACCCTCACTGTCTTCAGCCACCCAATTCCCCTCACCTTTAAGTTGTACATCTTTAATCTTGTAGATGGAAACACAAGTCCTCACATCGACTCAGACCCTTGGAAATGAAAATACACGCACGAAAATAAAAATGCAGTATAAGAGCCACAGGGAGACCTTGTAGGAAAGAAATGTGACCCATCAATTGAGGACCATCAGAGAAACTGGCCCAAACCAATGTGGTGATGAATCAGTGTGTACCTCTTGGTCTGGCTGTCAAGGATCACCCTGTAGATGTGCCGTGTAGACACAGGTGCCACCAAGAAAACAAAGTTCTCCTTTGAGTTCTAAATGGAAGTGTAATTGCCAGTGAAGCAGTCATGAGAAGACCAAGGTCTTACATGATTCTTCTGTGGGTGATTTAAGTCTGTCCATGTTCCAGAATTTCTTGGTAGCTATTTTGCAGAGGCTGGCTTAGTAACGCACACCATCAGCTATTTCTAAACAGTTTTACCTATTTCCAAGCAGGCTTTTTCCCCACATATTAAGAATGAGCCCTGTCATGTAGTCATCCTTTGGATGATTACAACTTCAGCTTAAGTTTATTGGGACTTTTGAGTATGCCTCTAATACAGGATGAAAAGCACTCATGACATCTGATACCTATTAATTTGGGAATTCACAATTTATTACCTTCAGTGTTATGAGTGTCTTACTTATTTGCAAATACATTTCAAAGTGTGTTTACTTGTGCTTATAATGACATTATGCTGAGAATATTTCCCCCTCAAAGGAATTTATCATATTTTGTTTGCTATTACTAACATGTTTTTTGAGCTGTTAGTCTGAAACAAATATTTAGACAAGTGAAGGAAGTAGTATTATTATTTCTCCCATTGCACATTAGTAAAATGTAAAGTACTGTGCACCTAGATTGTTATCTGTTTCTGATGAAGCTTGTGATTATATTTTCTGGGTTTAGTTTGAAAGCTAAGACATCTGTTTATCTGGTGCATACAGAATAACTCTCATGTCTCTTCATCTCTTAAATTTTCAAAGGCTTTCATTCTGTTTTAAATCCTTTGAAGAAGCAGTAATCAAAGACAAAAATTATCAGAGGTACATTTTTGTTTTCCAAACAATGAAAATAACAACGCTCATCATACTCCGATTTCAGGCACTTGCAATGAAACTTCAAACCTGGAGATTTGCCACAGAAATCAAAAGTAATATGGGTAGCAGCAAACTCCAAAGTGCTGGCTGGATTACAGTTAATATGGGTATACCCCCCCTAGACTTCAATTCATCATATAAATTTAAACCAGGCATTTAAATAATAAAGACCAATAAGGCAGTGCAAAGACATCAAAAAACATATCCCATCACAGCATGACAATGCATCAAAGTTTTCTTCTTCTCCTTTTTTTTATTCAGATAAAGAAACCAGGGAGAATAACGGTGAACTGCCTTTGTAGCACAAAAGCATTCTGAAAACAGAACATTGAACAAACAATATTTTGCCATTCAAAACTGATTTTCAATTTCAAAACTTAGATTGAAACAATATTTTGCAAGAAGGAATCAATATATTCCTATAAAGAAATTTGCCTTACTCTTGAACTGGTTTAAGTAAGATTTTTTTCTTGCCAATTCTATTCAAATTACAGTTTTACTTAGCACTTGAGGGGAAAACTAACAGAGGTATTTCTTGAAGAACTGAAAAGTTTTCTATGTATTTTTCATTCATTTATTACATCTACATACACCTCCACTATGATCATGCCGTTTGGAATAATCTTTGGGCAGAAGAACTAGCAGATTTAGTCAAGTTAAGGATAGTGGGAATATGTGAAATTTTTTTCAAAAACGCTAATTAATTTGTGGCAGATTTGAATGCCATGGGTAAAAACCCACACAAACTTGAAATCAAACGTGATCTTTAAAGATTTACCTATTATCTTTTGTTTTGTTAGAGCTTAGCATGATGAGGATGAGAGTTAAGAACAAATTCTGTATTCAGCAAATTCCTGCTGCCCAGATTTAAATCCCTGCACTTTAATTGCCTACTTTACTGATCATCCTTTACAGTCAATGCAGAGAAACATGTTTTGCTAGTCTCCCTGACCTATCATAGACTTCTACTTCAAAATGAAGTGAATTGCAGCCCAGAAGCATCTAATAAAAGGATCTTGGATGACCAATTCACTAGTATACACATATATATATATATATATGGATGTATTTGGTTAAAAGGATTTCATGCTAGGTATGTGCATGTCCTTCAGTTTGTGACAAGTCCTTGGAACTGTAGATCAAGAAAAAGGAGGGAGGGAGGGAGGGAGGGAAGGAAGGAAGGAAGGAAGGAAGGAAGCAAGGAAGGAAGGAAGCAAGGAAGGAATTAACTTTTCTGAACTGGGCACAATTTTCACCTTAAAGACACATTTCTCGTTTCATTCATCAGTATTCCTACAGCTGCCCAGCCACTGAAATTAGGCTGAGAACGTATTGGAAGAAAAGAAAGAATGTAATACATTATCATTTTGGTCCTCAGCGTTCACTCTGGAGTGCACAGCAGACACCACACAGGGTCACGGTCCTACAGGTCCCACAGGTTCAACCCTGCACTCTGCACAATGACATGTACTGGGACTCTGATGGGTTACTGTGCCAAGACTGTGCAGCCTTGTCATGCCTCTCATCACTTTGGATACCAGTTGTACAAATAGCAGGCAAATTCCATCTTCACAGTTGCACTGACCAGGAGGAAATACCTGAAGGTGTTTCCTGCTGTGCTGGAAAGCAGAGAGGAACTTCCGAAGATGCCAAGGTTTTTGACGTGGTACCTTTTCTTGGTTTGTTACTGATGTGTAGCACATAGATATCTAGCATGGAGAAGTAAAAAAACAATTATCTATCACTCAAAAGTTGCTAGGAAACTGTATTCCTGCATATTTCTTTTGACAATATCAGTTTCCCTTATCCCTACATTCTCTTTTAAAACAAGCGTAGTTTGATTAGATCATTAATGATCAAAATAGGCTTCGACAGAAGCAGCTTTCAGTTAATTTAATAACTATGACACCTGAATCCTTTGCCCCCCAAAAAACACACACACATAATAAAAAAAAGAGATTAAAATTTTTAAAAAAAGTATGGGATTCTTCTAATTTTAGAAGTTTGAAATTGTTGTTCTCACTTGTTTTAAAAAGCTCGTTTTGCTATCCCAATTCATCTTAGAAATTTCAATGCAGTTTACATCAGTTTGACTAGTCTTGAAAGAACTGCAGCAAGTGCTAAAAGTGGAAGCTTTCCTCCATGTTATCCTAGGACTATATATTTGCTGTCTGTGAAGAGCAGTGCTGGCTTTCAGTCGTGTTGGCTTGGGGCTGCACTCACATCCCTGTAGGCAACTCAGAGTGTGGCTTACAATGGCTTTGAGATGATTTAAACTCAAACTACTACTGAAAGTGCTAATTACCTCAATTTTTCCTCTGCCCGCATATTCTACTCCCACACCCCCCATTAGCATTTATGCAAAAGGAACTGATCCAACTAAAAAGTTTTAGTACTTGGGAAGCTGGGTGTTGGACCAGTTCCCAGGTCTCTCTTACAAGGTAGCCATAAGACCTCAGGTGCTGGCACAAGGGAAAAGGTGGGAACGGAAAGAGAGAGGAGCGAGGTTGGAGGGATCATCTTCTTTAGCAGCATTTTGTACTTAAGTTAGTGTTCATGAAGGCACAGCCTAATTTAACTCACATTTCCAAGTTCCTCAGTGTTTCCAAGATAGATGAGCGACTGTCACACTCTCTGACTCTCAGTTCTACCTCCCTCCCCTCCATCTGGGAACAACCTCAAGATGCTATCATCACAGCAGCAAAAGAGCCCTCAAAGCATATTTGCCTGTCAGCTGGGTAGTTGACTTCAATTAGAAGTGTGAGGAGTTTTGTCCTATAGGTCGCAGGTAGACTTTCCCAGCCAGATTGGGTTGGCTAACAAATCTATTTGGGTCCTTTGCCTTTACCTGCATGATTTGATTTTTTGGGGAAGGGAAATAACAGTAGGATCAGCTATACATATCTTATGACCTTGATCTAAATGGAAAGCATAGAATTAAAGTGAAAACCTAAGCAGTTATTATGAGGAAAATTAAGATTTTCAGTCTGGAATTACAAAAAATAATAAATAGAAAAGGTGAGGGAAATCAAAATTAAAGAAGGAAAGAAAGCAAAGCAAAGTGAATACATAGTATTCTTAATATACTAGCATACTGGAAACAGTTTCATGAAACATCCAAAATATATTGGTAGGCCTTCTGCCTCAAATGAACATATATTCTTTTAAAACTCATGAATAATTTTGTCTTAATAAAACCCATTTCAGTGTGAATTTCAAAAATATTAAGAGAACAACTTCTGTATGCATTTGGATATTGAAAGCCTATCTGTTATAAACCAATATGCTAGTGAGTATTCCAGAGTGACAAAGACCCAAACAACTGATGCCTTTGTTGAATATAAGTCTAAAATGGTACATGGCTTAATGATTTTCTTTTTCCACAGTCTTGCTCCATCTTCTGCCCTGGGCATTTGCTCCCCTCTCCACCTGGAAGAATATCCCACTGCTCAGTTACAATGTGCATGTACAAATCATTGACCCGAATACCAACTCAGGTGTATTTGGCCACTTTTTAAGGAACAGAATGCCTGAGACTGTGAGATAAGGTAAGACAGCTAGTTTTAAAAATTATTTTAAAAAAGTAAAAGGAATTGCGTTCAGAAGACAGAGTCAACCAGCACTGTTCTAGATACAACAGATTTTGGACCCTACACGTGAGAGAATTTTGAAGTGTAATCCATCCTGCCTCTTATCCTCTCTGCCATTTCTAAATGAGCCTTCTCAGGAAGGGAAAGCCTGAGTTGTTTAACTGTCCCCCAGTGTCAATCATTCAGCGTTAATAAAACACCTCACTGCAGACAGTGTCTGTCAGCAGCAGGCTTTCCTGAAATGCTACTGAGCAACACTGAGCTGCATGTGAAGGTGAGGAAAAGGCATTTTCAGCAATGGGCTTGCATGTTTATGGGGTTAAATCCTATTCTGAAACAGGCAGATGAAAATGAAGAAGGAATTCAACTGCCTAATGTGTCTGGTGTAATTTTAAATGCCTTAGGCTATGTCTGCATCAGGAGGTCATGAAATCCAAGAGGAGCATTCTTGCAGTGCTCAAGACTCCTTGTTCACACCACTCTCATTTGACTTTTTTTCCTCTTTGGACTATCTGTAGTCTGGTCCCAGAGGGTGAGCTTGCTGTGCTCACATGGAAAGCATTCTCCAGTTTAGTTTAGACTCCCCCAAAGCTGCTTCACTGGCTTTGGAATCAATTACTTTGTAATGGGAACCACAGCTTAGAAAAGGGAACCTGTAGGAGATAAATGCACTCCTGATCCAAGCACCTGCAAGGTATCTGAGGCATTTAGGGCTAGCAGACGGGTCAGAGACTGTGGAAGACCTGTATCTTTTTTGGAGGAATATTTAGAAGGTAGGCAAGACACTCTAGTATGTCTAAAATAGCAGTAATACCTCTGCCACTCCCTAAGGGAAAAGGGAATTGGATGAATACATCTGACTGCAAAATGAAAGCAAATCTGAGCCCTGTGCATATTCTGACCAAAGCAAACAATCTCCTTAATACTCCCATCTGTGAACACAGACCTCTGTGACAGTAAATGAGGTATTTATATATATTTGCACAGAATCTTTTTCTTTTATCTTCTCTGTTTGTATAGTCCTATGAAGCTCTGAGAATTATCTTTATTTTTCTGCCTGAGTCCTCCCATTTGGTTTTGTATCTCTTCAGTTCTGTCTTTTCTTTATTTCCAGAAGTCCACATGGCAGCTTTCCAATTGTATTTATCCACTCCAACTAATTGAGTCACATAAATGTAAGTAATTTGAAACGTTATTGTGAGAGATTTCTGTTTGCCTCTTTAATTAAGCAGTTGTTCACAGGTGCATACAGTTACAACAAAATTAATTGATAGCTTTATATTGCAGTTCTCGAGTCTGCTGCTATTTGGTGTTTGCAAACAGTGCCATTACATACAATGTGTCTTATGTTGTTCATAGGGAACATTTCTCATTTTCCTTCAGAAAAGGTTAGGACAGATTGACCTATATATTGGAAAATCTATCCAAGCAGTAAAGGTAATTTTCCTAAGAAGGAAACAGAGCAAATGTTTATTTATGGAATAGTTTATTACCAATGGGAAGAGCTGCAACCCTGCCCTATTTTTCTGCATCCATAGCAAGTATCTTGAATGCCAAAAATCGTTGCTAGGGGAAGCTAATCACTTCGTGTGGAAATTGTGGGCGCCTTATTTATTGTTGCCATGGACTTCTTTGCCTCAGCCATACAGGATTATTAATAAATTTCTTTTAAATGGTTCATTTTTTGGTTACTATAAACATTAAAAACAGTACATGCAAGGGATTTTAGCAACAACCTGTGAGAACTTTAGAAGAGTAAGTGCGTAAGTCTGACTTCATCCTGTATAATTCTCACACCTAACTTCAGGCTACCAGTGGTCTAAATGGAAAAAGATAGACATGAGGGCAATTAATAGAATAATAGGATCATAGAATATCTCAGGTTGAAAGGGAATCATAAGGATCACTGAGTCCAGCTCCCTGTTCCTCACAGGAGCATAACTGTGCATGACTTTATAGAACTGCAAAAGTTTTCAGTTTGCTTTCAAATAATCTTAATTCTTAATTATGACAATAGATTGGAACAATCAATGCAGTGCTAAGAAGCTGCACTCAGCAAGCAGGTATGAAAGCTGTTTCACAATGCATCTTCTGAATCTCCTATGATCTGATGCTATGGATTTCAGGTTTTGGCACTGGATTCCAAGAAAGCTTTTGCTTCATTTATTTTTGGTGCTAAGTAAGGTGATCCACCATTATCGTGATGATTCAAAAGCATGATTTTCTTTGGGCTGACTTTGGACTTGCCAGCAGATGGACTTACACCTAAAATAAGACTAACTTCTCGCCTACTCATTTTCTGTTCAGATCCTGCTTTGTAGTTTGACAAAAGACTGGAAGTTGAAATCCCCTTTGCTGTCTCTGTAATTGCCTGCTCCAATGGTTTCCAAATGCAGAAAGCATAACGACCTCACTTTCTTAATGCTTTCTGTTATCTTCTTACTTCTTCTGTTGCCAGTTATTTTTTGCTAACTGCCATTTATTCTTCAGCTCAACCAGCAGAAGAAATTCTAAGAAAGTTCCTCTTCTGCTTCTGCAAATATAACAGTTCATCTTATCTAAAGTTAGAATTGCCATGTGGAAGTGACTACTTCTTTCTCTCTGTCTATGTGTTTGGTATCAAGTTACATAAAATGAACTTAGGCTACAGGACTGCTTTTATTACATACGGTATTCCTGAAATATCTTTATTCTCTATTTTCTATCAAGGTCTTAATTTAAGACCAAAATACATGTTCAAGTTGCTAGGCAAATACTCCTGTTTAGGGTGAATAAATATCTAGATAAGAGTTTTTCCCTCTGTTTAAACTCTTCTTGACAGGATTCTTATTCCTTGCACCAAAAGTAAGACGAAGTAATAAAACAGTAATGAATAAACAGATAATAATTTACCATTAACTGAGATGGGAGCAATAAAAGCAATAAAAATAGAAATATTTTCTTCTACATTTAGACAAACCCAAACTACTACCATATGCTTTTCCTACAGACTATACCAGTGACAGCAATAATATAAGCTCTCCCCTAAAGTTGTTTATTGTATAATAATTTAATACAGAGCAAACTCTACTTTGTAGAGTCAAATGCAAATTTATGCCATCTAGAAACAGAGCAGAAAGGTCACATTTAAATGAAAACAAACTGTGTCCTGTGACTGAAAAAGTATTAGAGATTAGAGCAGGGAGTTGGACTTGATGATCCTTATGGGTCTCTTCCAGTTTGAGTTATTCTGTGGTTCTGTGAATTGCTGCCTTCCATTGTGATAATTTGAGAGCTAATCTGGAGAGTTCTCATATAATTTTCATGACGCTGTTGGAACAGGTGATGTGTTGTTGTGCCTGGGCCAGAAGACAGTAACTGGCAGCCTTATTTTACTCCATATACAAAACAGGATCATGCCCATGACGAGCAGCTGTGTTTCAGGAACAGGAGGCCATAACTTCCATCTGAGGGATAGAGGATGTCATGAGGTTCATCTGAGCATGAAATCCCCAAATATTTCAGAAGTAGGGTGCTGAGAAGCAAGTGTGAATCTTTTAGCTACATTGAAAAAATGCAATAGAGGGATACTGGGCCCAGTTTTTCTGTCACACTTGCCAGTTGCAATAGAAATCTGAGAGAAGTTCTGAAAGGAGCTACAAAAGAGATTAGGTTGCAGAGTGGTAAACTTAAAGAACTCAAGTTGTTTCATTTCCCTAGAAGAGAAATACTCAACATGGCTGTAATGAACACATCTCTCTTTTGGAGAGAAGGCTTTTGCAAGTGGAAAAGATTCTTAATGCAGAGGGAAAGGAAAGAGAAGAGAGACAGAAAAAAGAGCCAACAGCAGAAACCTGAAGGTAGAAAAATTCAGTTGTGAAACAGTGTCCTTTTCTAAGGGAGAACTTTCACAAGGATCTTTTGTATTTCCATTATCACTTCAGTCCTCTGTATTAGTTTTGGGTATACTTACTAAAATCTATTTTGCAGGTCATTCAGAAATTATGAAATTACTCCCTGAATAGTTGACTGAAAATCTGTATTTGGAGTAATCTGGACAGTAAGCAGTTACAACAGCTGAGATATGAGTGTATTAGTTGTGAACACATGGGTAACTGACTGAATAGCATATAAACCAGGAGATGGCATGATTTTCCTTCCCCTCACAAACTCAAATACAGTTCAAATACTGCTGTAAAACTGTCCATACCACTCTTCATTCTCCGTAAGATGAATCCGAACACTGGTGTTCACCATTTAGTTGAGACATCCTTTAGAGCTTATCAAGGTTGTCAAGATTGCATCCCCTGGCACTTATGCAAAATTGCATATGTACAAGAAATTCTGTTCAATGTTGTCTAAACTGTTAGGTAGAAGAATCCCATGCAGAAGTTAGTGCTGTTGGTGTTCTGTCTTGAACTTTTATATAGCATCCATCACTGCATTATGTATGGACTTCTAGCAGAGCTGGGCAATTAAACTGAGGAGGTAATCTTTATTCAAGAAAACACCTGCCCTGATTTTTTACCATAATTTTCTACTGGAATTTATGAATGTTTTCTCATCTGTTGTTACACTTAGATTTGTTCTTTCAGTGGGCAAAGACAAATTCCTTGATGCAAATACAGCAGCACACTTCCTAGCTTTCTTTAGAGTCTCTTGGAAGTTTACCAGACTCTTTAGAAAGTTTGCTTAAGGGTATTAAAAATCACAGAATTGCAGAATCATTTATGTTGGAAAATCTGAGATCATCAAGCCCAACTTTTAACTGACCACCACATTGTCAAAGAGCTCATGGCACTAAGTGCCGTGTCCAGCTGTTTCTTGAACACCTCCAGGGATGGTGACTCCACCGTCTCCCAATGCAGTCCATCACAATGTTTGACAACCGTTTCTGTGAAGATGTCTGTCCTGATGCCCAGCCTGAACCTCCACTGATGCAGCTACAGGCAATTTCCTCTTGTCCCTTAGCTGGTTGCCTGGGAGAAGAGACTGACCTGCAACCTCCTTTCAGGCAGTAGCAGAGAGTGATAAGGTCACTCCTGAGCCTCCTTTTCTCCAGGCTAAACAACCCCAGCTCCCTCAACCATTACTCACAGGGTTTGTGCTCCAGACCCTTCACCAGCTTTGTCGCCCTCCTCTGGGCACTCTCCAGCACTTCTGAATTCTTGTAGTGAGGGGCCCAGAGCTGGACACAGGATTTGAGGTGTGGCCTCACCAGCACCGAATACAGGGCGACAATCCCTGCCTGGCCCTGCTGGCCACACTATTGCTGATGCAGGCCAGGATGCCATTGGGCCTCTTGGCTACATGGCTCATGTCCAGCCACTGTCAACCAGCACCCCCAGGTCCTTTTCTACTGGGTCACTACTTTTCTCCAGTCACTCTTCCCCCAGCCTGTAGCACTGCATGGGGTTGTTGTGACCCAAGGGCAACACTTGGCCTTGCTGCCCCTCATAGTTGGTCTGGGCCCATTGATCCAGCCTGTCCAGATCCCTCTGCAAAGCCTTCCTCCAAGATTTATGAATCATCATGTGGCAAATAATCATCCTGGACTGATTTATAGGACTACTTTTGTTGATGAGGAGGAAACTAGTTCTGTAAAATATTTTAAAAAATGTGTGATAGAGTTCTCTGTTTGCTCTATCTCTGTGAATTTGCATTAGTTTTACTCAGACTGGGCATAAAAATGTTTTTCTTTTTAACTGCCAGCACTGAAAACCTTGTACTGGGACCTGAAAATCACTGTCAGCAATAAAGTTTTCTCAGACCAAATTGTTACAACTGTGTAGACACCTTGTCTCCATCAGGGTTGTGAAGGTACAAATAAGGGAGGCATTTGGCATTTCAGAGGGAAACTTGGAGATAGAATAGCTTTGCTGATGACATATGAGATTGACTCGCATCCAGCTTACTCCCCCAGAGCTGTTGGGTCTGGTAATAAAAAAAAGAAGAGAGTTACAAATCAAAGTCAAAGCATGTTTCTGAAGCAGACATACATGACTCACAGGGAACCTATCAGTTGAGCATGAAGCTGCCTTTCCTTTGAGTCGCCTTAAGCATGTGTCCATTTGACATGGTCTAGCATTTACAACCCAACAGAATAAAAAAGATAAGTATATGCAGCCAGGTGCAACAAAAAATTTGAAAATTTGCAGGGCTGGTGAGTCACAGTTAGGAGCTTGCTTGCACACAAATGACTTTCCCAACCTGTTTAGGCACCTGTGAAGCTTTTGGGTCAGGATTCACAGAGGCATTTAGCATGGGTCTTACATGGCTGAGGATGCCAGCCATTGTGAATCCCAGTTCAGGTGCCAATTTCCTTTGGATGCTGAAATCAGCCTGATAAACTTTGCCCTTTGTCTCTTCAGTCGCTGCCTTTTTGTCTTTCCCGGTCGCTATTTCTCCATACCTCAGATTGGATGGTAGTCAGCAACTACTCTCCATTTGTTGCAATTCCAGTTACTACCATTCCAGCTGAGCTTATTTCATGTTCTGAGATAAAAACAGCTGCAGCATCTCATGAGCTTGCAACATTGGGAAATAAATGATGAATTTCAGGTTTTAGCAGCAAAAACTGAGTGTAGCGGGTTGAATTTGGTTTGGAATATGGATTACTTACTGATTTTTTGTGTGAGATAGAAGAATTAAAAGAAACAAAAAAAAACAAAGCAGGCACAAACTTTAAACATTTGTGATACAAAGAAACTGTTTTATTACTAACAGAATTAAACGAGAAAGAAAAAAAAACTTAAGAAAGTTAAAACAAACCTCCCCCCTCCCTCCAGCAC